>JAOWBP010050742.1:0-18079 GCA_028571105.1 Tragopan temminckii | reverse complement strand
CATCTGTCACACAGCAACAAAACATAACGGGACATTGGTGGGAAGCTTCAACCTCTGCTGCCATGCCACCAACAGCCGCCTCTGATGTCATGGCCAGCACAGTGAAACAGGAGGCATTACTTTTGGAGCAGCCCTCATATTTTTCAACCAATACATCTTTAAAGACAGTTCTGTAGTGCTTTCTGCCTTAAGTTACTACCAGTGTCTAGATGCAACCTCTACTGAGTGGTGTACAGAGTATCTAGCAAAGCAATTCCTGATCCAGAAATGGAATCTTAAAACCTAACAGGTTTTCCAAACATATTTCAAGGTTAATAAGCATAGTGAAATTATCAGGTACTCAACTCAACTCAGAAGTTGTTAGGGACACACAGTATTGTATAGAAGAGATTACTTGATTACATCCAAATGAAGGAAGTTTTATAACATCGCATACATTTTTAGAGGCTATAAATGGATGTGGACATATCTACATACATCTCTCTCCTGTGAGTCACGATTTTGCGTTTGAAGTTAATATAGAGCTATAGCAAAGCAAAACAAAAAGGGAAATGTGTTTTCATTATAAAAACAAGCTCTTTGATGTTAATGTAGGAAATTATTAAACAAAAGGAAAACCTGGCTTGTCAATACAGACTTAATTATATGTAAACATATGATTCACTGCTTTATACATCTGTCACATAGCCAAGCCCCCCAAACAATGTCACATCTGAATGCCTCTGTAAAGACTTCTGTGTATTAATTTCATCTGGTGAAACCAACACTTCCTTTGGGAGTACTGACTGAAGCTGTCGGCACTTGGCTATCTGTCTGTCTTCCCTTCTGTTGTCCCCATGGGATGTTGATCTGCTGTTCCTTCTCTGCCCCCTGCTCCCCAGTCCTGATGTTATCAGGCAACAAAAATAATAAACCTCCAGGACCTTATCTTGGCTCGGATGTGAAACAACTTCCTACCGTTGTATTTCTCTGTGAATTGAGAGTAAAGCCTGGATATTCTGCAAATGGACAGCTAATGGGGTTTTCTAGTTTCCCCTTTTTCCTGCCAGGCAGAGCCAAGAGAACTCTTAGCACGCAATGGCAAGCACTGAAAGAGGGAAAAAAAGAAAAACTGTCAATAAAGTCATTTAAAGACTTGTGACAACAACAACAGCTGAGTTTATCAAATCTGCAGGCTAACACTTAACCTTTCAATTCCAATCTATTTTAACATGTGTACAGTTTGATGTTAATAGCTAAGAATTAAAGCGTGTTGCTACTCAGCAAAATTTCTCTTTGAACTTGACTGCCTAAATATTATTTCTGAAAGTAATAATAGAATATTAAAAACTAAATCAAGCCTTTATTGGCCCCATGCTGGATCACCTCCATAGGACAACATTACGCATACTGATCTTGCTACACCTCAAATCTACTGTAGCTTCATGACTAGCTGAAGTGGCTTGGTTAGTTTTAATGCCAAATTCAGGAAATTCAGAAATTTCCCAACATTCAGTTACATGGTATTACAGAATCAGTTCTCAACACTCCAGTAATATTGGATGAAAGGAAGATTTGCTTCATACCCATAACTCCTACATTTACTTATATACTCATAGCTTCAAGAAAGCATAAGTTTGTAGCTTATTCCGAAGATCCACAAGGCAACAGAGATGGCTTTTTTGTTTTTTAATCCAGGTTGCAGAGTTTTAGTTTAAAGATGCTCACTGTTCTGAAACTCCCGAATAAGGAGTGTAAGATTGTGCAAGACATACACTTAGCTTTATTTTATTCAAAACTGCAAGTTTTATGACAGACATCTGGGAGAAGGGAAG
Source organism: Tragopan temminckii (assembly GCA_028571105.1). Classification (NCBI taxonomy): domain Eukaryota; kingdom Metazoa; phylum Chordata; class Aves; order Galliformes; family Phasianidae; genus Tragopan; species Tragopan temminckii. The sequence goes on along the minus strand of JAOWBP010050742.1, from coordinate 16,265 downwards.
AATGACGTAAATTCAACTCTGACCCTTGAAGAAGGTTACTCACTCCTGCACTTTTAATATCACATCATAATCTCATCTTTAATAGACCCATGCAACAACCACACAGCTGTGAAAATCACACACAACCCAGTTCTGAGGGTTTGCCCTCATTCACCAACAACCTTTTGATATGGTTTTGCAAAATATAGCAACATGGCTTCTGGGGGGCTTCAGTCAGCTTAGCTACAGCCAGCGACAGGAGACTCATCAAAGCACATCTCAGACAGACACCAGGCTGGCAATATTTGATGTAGCATTTGTCCCATTATCTGTGGAGTGGCTCTGGTAATTGTACTTGGACACCAAATAAGCTGAAGGCAATGCCAGTCTGCTGCAACCTCTAGGTGCAGGATCTACAGTGGTGGAGCTTGAATCAGCTAAACTGAGCAAAAACCATAGTCAAGTATCAGCAGTAATTGAGTGACAGCATACTCTTGCACACACTAAGATTTCCCAGGGTGATAAAGGTGCAGCTGACAGCAACTCTAAAGTTTTATAATAGGTCTTTTGCAGTTTCTTAATCACAGAAATTGGAATGTCACTTTGCCCCCAGCATTTGAAAAATTCCAAGTAGAGCCAACCAATCATTTTCATGTCAGGCATGATACTGCAGTTGGCTGCTGTCAGGATATTGCAGCGTGGCAGGATGGATTTTCTGGCATAAAACCTAAGCCCAAGTCTTCTCCACTTCTTACCCATATACTTGTATTTTTACACATCATTTCATAACTGTACCAAATCCAGCCGTGGTTTAACCTCAATGAAAATCTCACCTGTGTTCCCAGTCTTGGTATTCACTGTCATCTTGTTCTGGGTGCCTGACACAGCTCCCAGAACACTGTCAAGACCTCTGCTCTCTCCGCCTTTGAAACCCTTCCTAAAAACTGTAGGTATTAAAAAGAAAATATAGACCATAGCCAGCTGATAATGACTAATACAGACCAACAAAGCATAAGCTATATTCGGATTACAATGAAATACTGGCTACAGGAATATTAATCAGGATTTTGAAAGTTCAGAAATGATATCACATTGACAGTAGAGTACACCAACGTTAGAAGGACATTTTTGGACATTTCACCCATTAGTGACAGATTTTCAGCAAGCCTGACACAATTTGGCAACAAAAAACCCAAGCACCTCTTAAGTCAGTGCTGGGGCAGTTAGGTGCTTTGCTAAGTCTGTCTGGCTGAACCATTTCTACTAGCACTGATTAGTAATATTGATTATGCAGACGAGAAAGTCTCTGGCAGCCACAGTGCAACCAGTCACTGCCTGGGCATCACCATCCAGCATACACCTGAACTTACTTGCACCTGGCAACAAAAGGCCAAGGATGGCCACTTTGGTCCTACCTGAACTACAACAAAAAAAAAAGCTGCTCCAAATGCTGTGTGACCAAGGTAAACCTTACAGCACAGAGCTGCCTTCTAACAATTGTTATTTGCTTTGTTCTCAAGGCCTGGTGCAAGGTAAAGCGTGCAGGAAACACTTCCTTATATGAAAAGCATAGTTCACCTTTACATCAGTTCTCCCACATTGAGCTTGCTGTAACCAAAGTTTTTCTACACCCTTCAAGGCTGCTGCTGCAGTCTCAAAAGTCAGAACCCATCAACCACTGCCAAGTGAGGTCATCAGCTTCAATCTCCTACACACTTACAGGTGAACAGAACCCATATTCTGCAGAAGTCGTCACACGGATTATATTGGTTACATAAAATTACTTTGGAGCATTTTCTGCCTTTTTTTTTCTTTGTTCGTTTCTTTAAACCACATCCAGGCCTAGCCATCACTTCTTGAATCAACTGTCATCTTACAGTTCAGATTCCAAAACGTTTTCTAATGTGCAAGTTAGAGGCATAGTCTAATATGTAATTTTTCCCCAATAAGAAGCAGTTAATTCTGTAGTTACGAGCTGAATAAAATACAGTTACATCCAAAGTTTACAGGTGAGTTAAATGTACATCTTTTAATGCAAATATATTACCAGCACATTAAAAATAGCCTTGTAGAAGCAAGCCTGACTGAATGTCATAAAAAACTATACACTGGAAAAAAACCCTAAAAGCACTGACTGGTGTAACGAGGGTGACTATTTTCATAAGGAATGAAGAAATCATATCTTATTAATACAGTTATGGATTAAAATTAATGAGAAAGAGACACACGGAGTTCAGAACAGAGACCCAGAGCCTCGACTAAGCACACCACATTCACATCAACAGTTTTCTGAGATCAACTGAGGTGTGTTATTTTTCAGTGAACAGTTTGAAGGTTTGGGTGGCAAGGTTTTGCTCACGAAGAGGAACCTAAAGCCCCTCCTCTTCCTGCTGGGGCTGGCTGAGGTGTACTCACTTGAGGTCACAACAATATTTCACCATATGGTACTTGTCAAAGAAAATCTCCAAACATTTCTGTTTTCAGTTAATCCAAACAGATTTGTTATAAATCTTGAAAAAAATACTATATATTTATTGACATAAATATGCTCATATATACGCACATGCTTAACCCTTTCTTGATATTCAACAGCAGTGATCTTATTTTACTGTGTTACAAAATAAATCTGTCAGGCATCCAATATTACGCAAAGGGCAACGTGCTTCATTCATAACGTGATGTGCAACACCAGATTGCTGTTCAACTTTACTCTGAGCTAAAAGCATAATTTGTTTTTATAGAAAAGACGATATTCTTTCAAAGGCACAGTGGCCTTCCTCTAAACAAACCTATGAATAAAAAGGCACTTGAGAACGGTTGTTCCACTGCCCTCATCAATGAGACATCTCTCTTTTGTAAAGCTAGACTTCAGAGCTGCTTCTGGTCATCACTCTTTCTAATAACAATTCACTAGTGCACTATCCCACTTTCTCTGTTGAACCAACTCCAGGATATTTTATAAACACCTGCTTAGTTTAATTATCAGTCCAGAGCTGCTCCTCCACAGAGTAAGATTCCCATCAGATACAAAGTAATTCAATATCTTTTCCAAGGACTTTATGAATCACCTGGACAAATGCCAGTTACAGCAGTAATGTTTTGCCATCAACGGCAAATTAAAATGGAAATACAACTTGTCCTTTCCTGTTACATATTAGCTGTGTTGCAGCTGCAGAACTCAATACACGGGTTTCATTCCTCCGACAGCTTAAACCAGTGCACTGTACAGAGCTTCATCTCCTGCAGCTTTGTCCCGCAGATCAGCACTCGCATCTTTGATTAAATGTGCCAATCTTTACCCTTTTCTTTGGACAAATACTCCATCTGTGCAAGCACAAACTTACTGTTGTTTTGTAGCGCAGGTACATCAGGCACTTATCATTAAAAGGTTTTCTGGTGTCCTTATGAGCAGATGTAATATTATATCATACTAAAAGTTATATATATAATTTCAATACAGAAACAATATCTCAGGTGCTTATTTCAGGAGAATTCTCACAAGTGCAGTTGACAGAGCGCTAGTGAAAAACAGAAGGACACTACATGACTGAACAGACAGAATCAAATAAAGGCCAAGCAAGAGCTGTTTTCAGTGACCTGCTTCCCAGCTCAGTACAGTAACACAAAGCTTGTAGTAATAACCCATAAAAACTTTAGACTGAAATCTTTAAGTTACATTAAAAAATCTATCAAAATATTATTTGCCTCAAACATTTGGACTGGTTCAAAAATCTGCTATAAAAGTAAAGTCTGCTTTTAATGGCTTATTCATACTAGTAGGAAATTAAACATTTCAGTAAAATAGAAACAAAATTCTTCATAGAAACAACACTAATTTTTCAGCTCCCCCCACCAAGGTTACACGTTAAGACATCGGATCTGTAGCTTACCAAACTTGAATTATCCCACTGTCAGTAAGCATTTTTAACATCATTCATGGAATCCTATTAATTGTAATAATCCAAGTAATGTTCCAAGATACATTCGCAAAAATCAAGGAAAGATCTACTATAATTCAGGCTACAATTAGTTAACCACAGTGGCTGCTTTTGAACTAACTCTACAAGCTGACTTTCTTCAATCAGTATTGTAACTGGCACATCTGCAGACAGGAAATCCTCAACACCACCACGTTTCCCAGTCTATTATCTGAGACACCTGGTGTGGGTGTGTTGATACAGAGAAAAACAATGAATCATACTGACTGCACATCGATTAAACAGTTTTAACTGTTAATGCTTTTAATCCTTAAGTGTGGAGTGCCAACTGGAACACTTAAACAACAACAACAACAACAAAAAAAAAAAAAAAAAAGAAAGAAAAAAAAGGAAAAAAAAAGCCCAGACCTACAAAAACACCAAAAGAACCACAAAAACCCCAACCTGTTCATTTTTCAGTTTCTATATTTGGATCATAACTCAAATCTCTGACAGAAATTATAATGAATATAGCTCTTTTGCATTAAAAATAGCAAGTGCAGTCATGTTACAACTAGAGTTGTAATAGCACAGTATACAACTTTATTGTAATTAGTATTAAACCAAGATTTTTATGGTATTATTTCAACTTAACAGCTCATTTTTAATCTTTGACGAAAGAAAATAAATTGACTTGAAATATCACAGGTGTGACTCTGCATGAGAGCGTGGTTTTACCAGAAAGCTGAGAAAGGATTTTGGGGGGAAGAAAAAAAAAGAAGAAAGGATAAAAAAGTTTCATTTCACTGTAGAAATACTATTCTCCAGTTTTCTGGATTGTTACTGTTCCAGACAGCATGATGGTTTTTGCTCACAGGGAGCGGGAACATCTTTGGTAGTGGTGAATATAACCCGCTATCAAACGTTGTTTCTATAGTTTCCACAAGCACATTACACTTCTAGGAAAATAGTAATCAAAGTAATCCAAAGAAGATGTTGGTCATCAGACACAACCTGCTCTCTCTTTGGAGCATTAGGAAGATACGAAGCAGACATAACCAGGGGAAAGGGACAACAGGACAGTAGATTGAGTCCACTGGGCAAAACACAAAACTATAAATTGATCTATTCTGTGACTTCACTAATTAAATTTAATCTGTTTAACAAGTAATGCTTCCCATGCTTCTATAAAGCAGTCATGTTAGAGAAGAATAGCATAAAAATGTAATAGTTTAAAAGGAGTTCTTAAAGCTGATAGTAAGACAGAATCATTCTTCTGCATCAAAACAGATTTTTTGGGCAGCAAGTTTAAGCTTATTCATTACATTCACCAGATATCTGCTTTCTAAATATCACTACTGCCTTCAGCCATTCATTATGTATCTAGTATCTCAGATATTCAGAGGGCCATGTAAGACAAAACAAGAGGTAACCTATTCCAATGGACTTGCAAGTCCATCAGAACTAACACAGGAACTGAGAGCTGACTCATAACAGCAAGAAACGAGCAGCTTGGAGAAGTAAGCAGGAACAAATGTTTTTGTTCCTGTCAAGCCTTGTAACATACATCATTTAGCACGTTAGCACTTACAAGAAGCAATATTTGACTCAAAGGAGGCAGAAAATAGATTTAACTCCTGTTTCTGGTGATTATACTTAAAGTTATTTGTCACGAAACTATTTCACAATTACTTGCTCTGATTTAGGCACTGTGTATCAGTTCTGAGCAGTCTGAGATATGTGAAGGGTCTGAAACATTGCAAAAATCTCCCAAGAGCCAAGGCTCCCTGCAACGAGTTTGGATTTTAAGAGAGAATTATTTCTACTCTGAATGGAATGACGGCTGTAGTAACAAACTTAACAAGAACAGTTTAGAAATCCCTAACAGAAACCTAGCCTCTAAGGCAGGACCAGTACAAACTTCTAGTGAGTATCTCCACAAATAAGACCAAGTGTGTACTTACAAAACATCAACTGCAGAGGTTGCTGGCATTCATGCTCTCACCTTCTGGGAAAGTTCCGACGACTAAACAGCATCCCACTCATTGCCTCTCATACATAAGTAACTACTATGCATTGCTTCATTCACTGTAACTTTCATGTGGCTTTAGGAAGTGAACAAGTCACACGTGGAAGAAATGAATTTAAACATGATTGACCTTTAGGATGCTAAATCTTAAAGAGGTTTGGCCCCATAGAACATGAAGGAGTTTCCCTTTCAGAAAGGAAAGTATTACAAATAAACATAAAGATGATCAAATTTACCTACTGCCCACATCACTGTGTCAAAGGAATCCGTTTCTTCTGTGCCCAAGTCAGTATTTTTCCAGGTGACTTGTAACCTGCTGCTTTCCAATTTTTCAACTTTCGTTGGGACACATTTCTTTAAAAATTTTGTGCCATAAGATTCCATGTGCTCAGTTACTAAAGATGCCATTTGCTGTTGAGTAAGGAGAAAAAGCATTTATTCTTAGACATGACCTTCAGCTGCCTTTATGAAATCCAATAAATACACCATATATTTCAAACATTCTTTGTCACTTAGCTACTGTGCACTGTTGACCCATGATAATTTGCTGAGCTACAAAGACCTGCAACTCTATTCCAAGAGGTACCTGCATCTGAATATTCAGATTATTTTTTAAAAAGGGAGTAAAAAGTTGTGTATAATAACTTGATTTTTATACAAAAATAGCATCTAGTGCAAATTCATTACCACAATTGCTGTTTTCTGGCAGCTGAATTAAACACTTTAATAAAGCTAATTAAGAAAAATACTTTCCTTTGCCATGAAACCTGTCATTTCTCTGCAATAATTATAAATCACTAAAATTTTCTGAAAAGTTCTACTACAAAAAGGAAATAATGCATTTGTCCCAAGAGCTTGTTTGAAATAATGCCACACCACAACCAGCAAGTAAAGCATAACATTGACAAGTTTATCCAAGATGTCATTGCTCTTGACGGCAGTAATTCAGGTTGCACTTTGTCAAAGGATATATTTACTACTCAAAGGATAGTATCACAAAATCGCTCACACAAGATCTACATGCAGGGTCTTGACTTACAAAACTTTATTTTTGATGTTAGTTAACCAACAGGAAAGCAACAACAGGGTTATTATATCACTTTAGAAACATGACAGCTCACTAATCAGTTTCCATCAGACTCAGTGTGGCTACAGATTGAATGTAATTATTTTATATCTGTTCCAACTTACCTTTGAAATTTCTATTGTGTCTTGCTGCCTACAGAGGATCAAGTTCTCAGAGAAAGCCCTACTGTATTTTATAAAGTGCCACACACATACTTTTAATGCTATTCCCTGCTCACTCAGATCTGATGTCATTCCTCATGCAGATTTCTTCCATTATGAGCGCAATTCCCAAGACACATTCTTATACAGTGTTTTGCAAATTCTGCTACACATTCCACTAGTTTTAAGGAAAAGACTTTAAAGTACGGGTGGCTGGTGTGCAAGCAGAAGCTGTCATTACCTGCAGTGGTACTTATCACTGCTTCTTCTAACAATATTCCTTTCTCAAAAACTGAGCTGTTACACATTAAAAAAAAAATAAAAAAATCAGTGCACGTGTGAGTGAAAACCCAGAATTCTCTTGCTGTTTTAAAAATACTACACAAACTTCAAAAATCAAGGTAATGCTAGTATCAAATCTTGCAGAGACAGAAGATCTACAATTACCTTTAAAATATTCTCCCTACAGGGGCTACAAAACCACACTCAATCAGTGCCTTTACTAAGTCCAATCATTTGTCTTTAACCTAAAGCCACTATACTTCCCGCCACTGCTTCTTTAAGCAAATAAATCTGTATTTAACATAACTCCCTTCCCCCCCTTCTTTTTCCCCCTCAACTGTATTTCTATTCTTTTTAAACAGGAAGGGAATTATGGCCAAAACTGTTTTTTGTTTTGTCAATGCAGCTGTGACCACTCATACCTTTTCCCCCAATCTTGAAACACAGTTTTTTTCTCTTTAAACTTCTCTTTTGCTTATACCTTTCTCCATCTTAGGGATGATGGTTCCACTGAAATCACTCTCTCTCTCTCCATGTAATACATACACTTTTTTTTTTTACCTTGTTGTAACTGTCACTGTTATGAAAGTCATGAAGTCGTGATTTCCAGTTCCTATGTCATTAAGAATTTTCAGCTTAGAGATTTACTTACATCCTCCATAATGATCTCCACGTTGAACTACTTCATGCTAAGTCCAGTAATTTACTTTAAAAATCATTACCTGCAACTCTTAGCAACGCTGGATTATTTTAAAGAAATCATCTAATACTTCTAGCAGTGATATAATCCATATCCCTCCCCTGCTTCCCAATCTATTAAATCCCATTTTCAATTAAGCAGGAAAAAAAAGATTAAATTTTCTGAATAAGAGATCAAATGATATGATAGGAAAACGTGAGCTAATATTTATTTAATTACTCTTCAGAAATTATGTACTGGGAATGTTTGGAAAAGCCAATGTCATCCTTTCTTAAGGAGACAAAAATAATAAAGTACATCTTATATTTGATAAACAAGGAGATGCAAGATATTCTGCACTGACCTGATCAAATCCACGAAGTGGGATACTTCTCATCATGACTGCAGTGTCCAATCCAATACCAGTTAGAAAACCAGCACATTCAAGCGAAACATCTGGTGAAGTATCAATTAAAGAAACATAAGCAATGATTTCATATAAATGCAACAGAGGAAAAGGTAGCATACAAGTGGTATTTCTACCTACAGATACCACGTTCTCCTCACACATCTTTAGCTTCCTTTTTTGAACAGTATGAAAATCCAAAGCCTTAGAATATTACTTTCCTCAGAGATAAGACTGTTTTCCAGATCCTGAGAATTCATCCTCAGCTGACCTTAGCTCCCACGATGCTACTGCATGGAAAATTATTCCCATTATGTTGGGTATGAGCAAAGGAATTTGGGAAATTAAGCTTTCATTGAAAGGCAACTATGCTGCTTATAACCATAAACTATCACAGATTTTCAAAGGATACAACTGGCTCCAACAACCAACCTGTTATATAAAAAAGAAAGAATGAAGCTGTGGAATTAACTTGTGCATATTCTGCATAAACAACAATTATTTTGGAAGTATGTACGGTTACAAGATCACAGATTTGAGCAGTGGATCTGATATCGTTAAGTGGGAAGAAAGCATGGCCTGTCAACTCCAACTAAGACAATACTAAAACATGTGAGGTTATTTTCTTAACAGAATTTTTAAAATAACAGGCATATAAGACACATGGAAGTGTTTTTATATTGTAAAGAGATACTTAAACATATATTCTGAAAGACAAAGTGAAGAAAGCTATGGAAAAAAAAAAATCAGAACAGCCAGCAAGGTTAAGAGGTATCACAAATACTTCAACTGTGCTCTGTGGTACACCTCAGATGGAAACATCTGGAGTGGAAACTGACACTATTTTCCCCCAAATACACAGTGTCTGTTGCTACTGATGCCTCATTTTTTCAGGGTCTCTTAGCACCATTGCTTCTGAGACAGTACACAACGTATTGGTGTACTGACATGCAACGGTCTTACCAAATTAAAGCATATTTCAAAATCTCTAGATATATCCTAATTACTAAACAATTTTTAAAACTTATTGAAAACTTAAGTCAATCAGAAGTTGAGCACATACTAAATTCATCATCTTTTTATCAAGTAGATTACAGTTCCCAAAAGGAACTGCTAAATTTCTATTTGATTTGAAGGCATCCACTTCTTCATCATCTTATTTATCCAAATATTTGTCTTTCCTGTCTTTAAAAGCTCATGTACACAGCTATAGATAATCTAGTTCAAACTATAGATTTAACTGGACTACTATGAATCAAATATATCCAGTTTAGATCTTGAATAAAACTCCAGATCCTATGTCTCCCTATATTTTACACTCTTTCAACCACAAATATCGCTGAAGTTGCCCATCAGCATTTTTAAGTTAGAACACCAGTTTCTATGCCTGTACTCAGATGCCTGCACACTGTAACAGTCCTCTCTCTTCCATATCCTCAGTTCCCTATGTCTGCTGCCTGCTGGGTACCCAACAGACAAAGAGTTCAGTCACTGTTCTGGTGGTAGAAGTGGGTCTAACTGGTCAGCCACTGAGCCAGCTGCTGGGCAAGCTGTACTCACATGTCTTTGTTACTCACATGACATGCAGGTTTGTTAACATCTCATTGCTTAGAGATGCATTCCAAATAATACTTATACTTACAACAAAAGCTTTTTCTCGCATTTTTCAATAAGGAAAAAAGCATCATTAAGGATCAAAATATCCAATTACTACTACAAGGATTATGCAGAATGTTAAGACTCTTTCTGACTGTGATCTTCACCTACAGAAGCACGTCCTTCATAAAGAACTTTCGACCACTTGGGGGAGAACAACACACCATGAATCAGAATCCACAGGAATGGCTGGCATAGATCTCCTGGATTTGCTTTTATAAAGCAGGTCTCTCCCTGCCATAATACAAAGTTTAAAAAAAGCTGAGAATTTTCAGGTATGAAAGAAGTAGGTTGGTAACTGCATTTTAGAAAGCTAGAGATTATAGAAATTTACTTAAATTTAGAAATGTACTTAATCTTGAATCACAAAAGCATCTTATCACAGATTTTAAATAGGTTATTTAATTTTAGGAGCAAAAGCAACAAAGTACAAGCATTTAAAACAAAATCTTATCATATTCTTTTACCTATATCCAAAAGATCAAAATCTACCAGCCTAGGTTTTACGTTTGGCAAATAATCTAACACACAGGGAAATATTTTTTCCAGCATTATGCTATCTGATTAATCTGTGAATGGATGAACATCCCCTCTTTCAGCCTGCAGCTTCAGGGAACTGCTGCAAAAAGCCACACACTGCACACAAATAAATATCTGAGGAGATGCACAGGGAATAGGGTAAGAATATCTGCAGTTTATGCATGCATTTGTTCTTTTTCATCAAATGAAAAACAGCTGCCAGCTGGCATCCACGCATTGTTCACCATCTCTTCTACAAACTAGAGGGTTCCTGGGCACCTAACTGAAAAGTTTTAAAAGCAGAACCTAACCTCTGCCACACCTGCTCAATCTCTCACTCATTCTGAACATATTTCAAGGCACCTTTTCTAATTCACTCTGCCAAAGGCCTTCATCTCAGCAGCAAGAACTTCTTGTTTGTATATCTAAGGGAGTTTTAATTTGGCCAACAGTTTGAGTTCAGAAAAAGAAAAAAGAATAACTGCAGGACTGACAGTTCTACAACTTCCAGCTATATTCATTTGCGGCTTGGCTATGTACATTTGGAAGAGGAAAAAAGAAAGAATAAGTAAAACACAGCTCAGACTGAAAAACAAAAAGTGTTAAACTGAACCTTGGGAGTATTTATAAAAGAAACAAATCCGTCAGAAACAAACCTTTAACAACTCCCTCCTTCATTTGCTAGGACAGAGCCTGATAAAGTACAGAAATGCTACTGTAGTCCCCGAGGGCTTATTTTGACTAAATCTTAGGAATGCAACATATAAACACTAGGCTCCCATATTACACTGTTACAACACGTATTTGAAGCAACTGGACAAAAGCCACATTTTCACAGAAACATCTTGCAAGGATAAGCCTTATGTTTAGGTGTTGTTTTTTTTTTTTTTTTCCTTTCTTCATTTTCTATAATTTCCTCATATAAATCATACTCTCAAAATTCAAGTGACTGACATAATGCAAAGAACTGCAAATTTAATTGTTTTTAAACTGTACCAATGAGCCCTGCTTATCTGTTTTATGCTTAGCTTAACATACACTGCATTTTTGCGTTAGAAGGTCATGACCATGAACAGCAGCTCTCTATCTTCTGAAAACACTAGTATTGTATTTGTTACAAGTATCTTTCTGATATATAATTTCCCTGTTCAGCACCACGTGAAGATGTTGAACCGGGGACACAGGCACAACCATAAGATAAGTAAAAATAGTACCAGCTGACTTGCATGCTAGCAAATGTATATTTCTTACCACAGCTATTTGAATCAAGAAAATGCTTTGGAGCGTTGTGTGGATTCAGAAACTTCCTGTGTTACGTGCTGTAAAATGTGCTATGGCAATTTACATAGAAAAAAAACAGTTTTTATTATTTCAGTTTATCATCAGCTTTCAAACCATAAAAAGGGGCAAAAGTAACAAAAGAAAATTCAATTAGATGATAGGATTATCAGATGTGCCATCGCTTAAAAGAACGTAACATTATGTTGGGGTTTTTAACTGAGAAGCAGCTTCACATAAACCCATAGCAAAGAATCCGCACGGTACAGCCTTCGTTTAAGTTCATGCTGCCCTCTTGTGGCTTCGAAGAGGAAGTTTGCTACAGCAAACAAGTCACCTTCACCAGTGATGAAAATTCAATTTTAATTTCATTTTAGACGGGAATAGCATGGAAAAAAAATCTCTGTGTTAGTTACTTATGAGAGCTGATAGTGAGATGTTGCTGCATAGTAAAACAAATTCTCAGGAGGAAAACATGATATAAAAGGTAATTTTGAACATTTTTCACCTTGCTGTAAAAAGTACAAATGCTACAACATATTAAAGCCATTTTAGAATATCTTACGTTTTTCCAGGAGAGTCTTTTAACCAGAATAGATCATCACTTGTGATTCCATACTCCAGTGCACCCGTAATCTACAAACACACAGGGAAGATCTTGAATTTGCTACACAAGTGTTAGGTTTTAGATTGGACGTTAGGGAGAATCTCTTCACAGAGAGGGTGATCAAACATCACTGGGAAAGGCTGCACAGTTAAGTGATGAAGTCACTACCCCTGAAGGTATTGAAGATGTGCGTAAACGTGGCACTAGGGGGCACAGTTTAGAGTTGGGACTCAGACGGTCAGGCTGATCACTGAACTTGATGATTTTGAAGATCTTATCCAGCCTAGGTGATTCCATGATTCTAAGAACATTAACATACTAAATTGATGAAAGCTGTTTTCTATAAAAGTGTTTCTCTGAAAATCCTGTAGCTCATGCAAAAAATAATGTTTCACACTCAGCATAAGAAATGTCTCGTGTGTTTACATTATCATCTAAACATTTGTTATTATCTGAGACCAAGAGTAAAGTCATTGAAGTTGTGAAATGGCAAGTGTAACTTACATGTGTAGGATATTTTGGTCTTCCTCCAGTAGCAACGACAATTTTTTCAGCAGTAAGAGTAGTCTACATGTAAAAACGCAATAATTAAGCATTTGAAATGAGCAATACAAGAGAAAGCTGGTGCTACCATCTACTATTTATCTGACATAAAAATCAGCAAAATGTTAAAAAAAAAAAACAGAGTTAAATCAAAATAATACAGGCAGAAGGCTTCTCCTATACATACTCTGCTACTAATGTTCACCATACAATTGTTACTATACTGGATAAGATTCTGATGACTACTTGGAAAGAACAGTTGTGCACAAATGGCAGCTTATGACAAAACACGGAGAGATCAAACCAAGTGACTCTCATCTCTAAGGCCTACAGTTAAGATATCTCAACGGGGGCATAGTTTTAGACAATGCTAGGCATTTACCCCCTGAAAACTTTTGTTCTCTCAGGCTGACATTAACCAGTAACACTGTACAATTGGCCTAAAAAAAAAAAAAAAAAAAAGCATTAAAAAGCACATTCAGTCTTTTGTCAAATATGCAGAAATAGCCATTATTTTGTTACCTAACCCATCTGTTTGAAGTCAAATTCAGTGCATTCAGTATAATTGCTTCCCACACACAATTTCCTATTAGAAAGCTCAGTGTCTTTGCAGTTCTCCTGACACATCTCGGACTGGTTTAATACTAAGAGCAGAAAGTAGATTTTGGACACACCAATATCTGAGATACTTGTAGTGAACTATGCTGCAGAAATCAGTAGAGCAGCTCACCTTTTTACCTCCTTTTGCTAAACCACAGACTGTATGGGAATCCAAAAAACTTCCTTTCATGTTGAAATATTTCACCTTCCTGTTCGGGAGAAAACAACAACATAAATGCACGTTCAGTGAAGGAGAATAGGGATGAAAACTCCAATTTTTCCCCTACTTGAAGTCCTAAAAAAAGCCATCAGGAACAGAAAAGGAAGGAAGCATCTCATATCATCAAATTGTTTGCAGCTCTGTCACAATTACCACTTAATTCTTGTATCACACTTCACTCGTCTATGCAGCACCTAATGCTCTGGCAGGCTTTGGTATCAGGTTATTGATCGCTTCAAATGATACACATTCCACTATCCATAACATTACTACTAAGAACATTATTAATAGAACGCTCTTCTGAGAGCACACAGAAGTCACTCAGCAGTAGTCACTGCTACATTAGTATCACTACAAAAGGAACCACATGCTGAAGAACTGGGATATGTCAGATAAATTATTTCTGCACTGAAAGCAAAAAATTCAGCTGCTCTAGTACAGTGTTACCTGCAGGCCTTTAAGCATGGCACATAAGTTTTAGGGCACAAGTCTGAAATTATTTTGCTAAAACCTGACTACTTAATATTAATGCAAAACCTCTCCAGATCACTAAGAATATTTCTATGCTGTTAGAAAGCCTTCAGCCATGGTCACTTTCAACCACTACAGCAAAGAAAAAGAAGGGAAAAGAATCTCTCACTTACACCGACAAGGGCATCTACAGTCCAGAGCACAAGGGACATAAAAAGTCACAATGCTAGCTCTAATTAGAAATTCCAAAGGCAATTAAACAATTCTACAAGGAGAAGAGCTCCTTGATTGTGGGAGGAAATATGAACTTCAAAGTCATATTTACTTGTCTTGTAGCTGCACTCTGTGTCCCCAGTTCAGGGATTTCACATAATTCTGAACAGCTTGAGCCATCACAGACCTATCACAAGGCAAGAAATGGAACATGAAGTCATTGTATTACAAATTCAGACAGTACAGCTCAAACATCCAGGTAACTGCTAGAAATTATTAAAGTTCTACAATACTTTCTGTTATGAAAGCGAATTAAAGTCCAAACCAATGCAAGAGCTGCCCTCATAAGCTAGTAATTACAGTTCTGTTTTAAACAAGGGGTAGTCTAAAAAGCTTCACGTGAAAATCATTTTGCACATCAACAGTATGCTTCCTTACACATTCACGGAACAAAGGAGTGCATATGGGCAATATTTTTTTACCAGCTGTGATGAACTGGGTGGGCAATACTCCAGCCGTAGTGCTGGGCATCTTTAAGAGCTCCCCCTAAAAGGGCTGCCTGATGCATAAGCTTTTTAGGAATGCAGCCAACGTTTACACAAGTTCCACCAAGTCCCCACTTGGTTCCTGAAAACAAACAAACAACAAAAAAACCCACATCAGTTTAGTTTAACAACGTAACTGGGTTATTTGGAGAATGTTTTATTCATGCAATTAGTTTTACAGTTTTGAAACAACACAGAGCTTACTATCTTTTGCCACAAGCAAAGCATGCAGCTTGGCTTTGGCCACTTTGCTGCCTGGATCAACCTGCTGACCCAGGCCACAGCTTCACTCACATATCCAAATATCATTCAAGTATTTCTCTTTCATACCTCGTGGAGAAGGTTCAACGTAATCCAAAACAGCCACTTTCTTCCCAAACTGAGCAGCTTTAAACAAAAAGCAGGAAAACTCATTTAGATGAAGGAGAAACACAGAAACCTAAACATATTTAGTAGCAGAAGCACAGATTAAGGGTACAGAAGATGACAATTGATGGTTTTTACTAATTCTAGACATCAGACCAAGAGCCCAGGCCGCTGATGTGGTCAGCATATTCTCCAGAAGGCACTTAATAACCCAGACTAGGGCCCATAAACACAATAATCTGATGTTAAATTAGATGTTTAAGAATCTTGTGGGTTACTGAACACATGGGGTAATGCACTACAAAAGGCAGAAGACTCTCTACAGAAGTTAAATGGGTCCTGGAAACAGCATGAGTAAAATGTTGTTTTAGCTGATACATAAGGAAAGTATAATAAATAAAAGTATGCCATCTTCAAATATATGCCATTTGCAGATGCACTCAGAAACTTTCTGGAGACAACAGAAGAAATATTTAAAAAAAAAAAAAATGACAGGAAAGCCAAACAAGATCGTCACACCTGAGGGTGTGAATTTATTTTCAGATCAATTTGATGGAGGTAAGTTGACAATTAATCACACACAGTATACTATGTTTCTTAGAAACGTTTAACATTTTCTGGATCACTTCTCCTAGATTCCACATACAACACCTAAGCTAATATAAAGTTTTTATTATCTGGTTATACCAACCTTCTTTTGCACAAGCAAGGCCTCCAGATCCACCACC
>JAOWBP010050741.1:0-18082 GCA_028571105.1 Tragopan temminckii | reverse complement strand
AGTGGGGAAGCCATGCACAGAAGGGAAGTTCTTCACAGAGAGAATGTTGAGGTGCTGGAATAGGCTGTACAGAGAGGCTGTGGGTGCTCCATCCCTGGAGATGTTCAACCAGGTTGGATGGAGCCCTGGGCAGCCTGAAGGTTGGTGGCCCTACCTGTGGTTGGAACTTGGTGATCCTTGAGGTCCCTTCCAACCCAAGCCATTGTATGATTCTATGACTCCAGAGACACCAATCAGAGCTTCTGAGCTTCCTGAGCCATTTTTAGGAGGAGTGGGCCTATCTGCTGGTCCTGATGGGGATGCTGCATGTGAGGTCACTTCCAGATCTGGTGAACAGCCACAGGAAACTGTCATCAGCTGCTTGGCAGAAGCCAAAGGTTCCTACCAAAGTACTTCTCTGCGACCTCCTGGTTTCCTGTCAATAGAAATAGTTTTCTCCTAGTTTACACCCATAAGATCTTCTATAGGTGTTACTCATTGCTCTCCTCTTTTATCTCTCACACTGTTGGAGTGTTTTTTTCAGACCCAGGAAGAATACGTTTATGAGCCAGTGCCCAGCAGCTCCTACTGTTAGTTGTTTAAAAAGAAAGAAACACAAGCCCCTCCACCAAAACAACAAAGCCAAAGAGTAAGCTACAGAGCACACAGCCTCATTTCTACAACGTTATCATTAATAAAACCCATGGAGATTGCAGAGGGAGCAATGCACTGTGCTAGCATCGTGTTCTCACCTTTCACAAGTGTGTTTCAGGGAGAGATGCTGATCTGACAGGGACACTTCTGCATCCCACACCAAGCTGGTGCTTTGAGGCAGGTGTGGATGGAGTGCTTTGTGAGGCACTGAGAGCATCAATGAATGCACTATCATTTCACTGAAGAAAGTGGAAGTATTTAATGATGGGCTGGCGTGTAGGAGCAGTGACATTTCTGCACTGTTATTCATCACGATCACGATGGGCCATGCTTGCCATGTTTTGGAGAAGACTCTCACACATCCGCTCTTGTTATTTGTAACTCAGCAAAAATGCAGTATTTAAAATGCTGCTGGCAATGCTTGGAATCTGAATCCTGCCTTGTACTGATGAATTTCAGACAGTGAACGTGGGGAGATGGCAGATTGGAAGGGAAAACAGTCTGGATTTGGGAGGGTAAAGTTCCAATATCTTGCAGAATAAAATTAAAATCTTGATTCAGATCAAAACAGAGCTGTTATATCTCACAGGGGAAAACCTCCCAGTGTTTTCCACCAACTCAAGTATCAGTATTAACAGAGAGTGACTTTTCTCACAGTGAATGTAGTATTGGTGGAAATGCCAGAGGTGGCTGTAGGAAATAGAACATGATTTTTTGCTCTGAATAAAAATGTTTGGGGGCTGTATTCCCGTGGCTGCAGAGCTGTGCAGTGCCTTTGTCCTGCTGTGGGTGTGCAGAGCAACGGGGTGGGAGACTCTCAGTCCTCTCTGCTTTGTGAATAAGGAAATATTTATTGGTCCACAGTGTCCACAGGCTGTCAGGTTATGGCCTTTCCAATCAGGGCAGGGAATGGGTCTTGCTTCTCTGCATGACAGCCAGTCTGCAGGGAGAGGTGTATGGGGCCCAGGGACATCTCCTGACCTGCTGCTGTGGGGGACATCCACAGATGGAGGCATGGCTTGGAGCAAACACCCAAAGTCCTGGTTAGGACACAGTCCTGGGGTCTGAGTTAGAAGTGAGCTATTTCTTGCCATTTGGGTGATGTTTATGGCAGTACCAGCTCCAAGACAAGCCCATCACTTCCTGAATGACTTGCTAAAGCTCAGCAGGAGATGACAAAGCCCATATCAAAGCCATGGGAGCTGCCATGCAGGGGACACCTGTAACCTATGTGCAGTGTTGGGGCACCATGCTGTCTTCTTAACCTGCTTTTGAACTTTTCCCTGGCTCTCCTTGCCCTGTACAAGGCACAGAGATATGCCAGTGTTCCTGTGGCAGCTGGTGTCGTGCTCCAGCTGTGGCTCCAGCTGTGCTTTCTGAGCTGCATGCAGGCAGCCCAGGGCAGTGGCACCACTCACCCCCAGTCACAGATTCCTCCCAGCTGTGGTGCAGAGCTGGGTTGGGACGGGACTGAGCCAGGATTCTGCTTGCAGTCACCCCTACTGATCATGCTTCCAGCATGAAACTCCAACCCTGCAGAGAGAAAGCAGTGAGGATGCTTTCAGGGTCTATGCAATGCAGGATGAGACACCCATGCTACAGTTCTGCTATCAGTGCAGGCTTGATTGCTGACACCAAGCAAACCACCTTAGGCAACAGTTGTGTTTGGAGCCTGGATTCCTTGCTGTGCAGCATCCAGGCCTTCACAAGTCGGTGGGGTTGCACCTTCACAGCCTTGCGCGTGCAATGAGGAAGCACTTTCACGGCCACAGTCCAACATGGGCTGTCCCATCTCAGTTGCTGGGGACTGGGTATGGAAAGGAAGAGCCTGGCTTGGTGCCCAAGCTCTCTGCAGAGGTGGAGTTGGCAGCGTGGCTTGGGAACGCCTTGTGAACAAGGTGCTTTTGTCCTGGAGCTGTGACTCTTGTGTAGAGCGTTTCAGCTCTGCCACTTTTCCCCTCCCCTCCAAACAAGGAAGGACAAAATGAATCCAACTGGGGCTGAGAGCAGAGGAGGCCTGGAGAGCAGGCTGGGTTAATGCCTGGTGCTGTGACCCCTCTGCTGCTCAGCTAATGGGCTCACATTGTCCATGCTCAGCCCACATTGTCCATGCTTGACTCTGCTAGCCATAAGAACCTGAAAGGAGTTACTATAGTGCTGGAAAAATTAAGGCTAGCAAGGATCTCTGGAAATCTGTAGTCGAACCTCTAGTCCTTCTGAGCTTTGAGTACCTCCAGGGACGGAGACACAACCTCCTGCCCCACTGCTCGACCACTAGACCGAATGACCTGGAGATGAGCAGAGGGACAGGGATTAGGGACCCGCTGCACATGGATGAAGTAGTGCTCCCCACATGATCCCAGTTCTCCTTTTTTTCCTCATCTGGAATCTCAGTCTCCAGAACACCATCACCCATGGCACGGCCAGAACCTGCCCATCAGTACTTCTGAGCCAGGGGCAAGACAGAGGGAGCTAAAGGACCAAAGGATCACACCCATGGGTGTTCATCAAGGCCAGCAGATAAATTTTCTTCCTGGGATGAAGTTAGATCTGCCTGGAAAGAATTCTATATTTCCCATGCAAGTTTTGGGAGACTTTCACGTCTCTCACTTGTGCTGTCATTCCATGTGCTCACAAAAGTCCCCAAGAAAGAGCTTAGCAGGCAAATAGTTTGGGTGGAGTTGCCAACTAAATTAAAAAAAAAAAAAAGTAATGTCATACATTTTTGGCCAAGATGTCTTCTAAACTTAGACAAAATGAGAAGTCTTCCCAGCAGCTTTGGCGATGAGAGACGAGGTTTGTTTTTTTGGCTGGCTTGTTTTGCAAAAAAAGCCGTTTTGTGTCAAAACAAAGTTTGAGATGACAACTTTTCAATCAGCCCAAGGGACAGCCAAGCACAGAGCCTGCGGGTTTCCCTTCTGCATCTCTGAGTCATTGCGAGAGTGGAGGGTCTCTATTTTTAGTCTCTGCACAAACTAACTGATACCAGCTACAGAGCCAAGCTGCTGTTCAGCACCGGGTTGCTGTTGTGCAACACCAGCACCAGTATGGGGTGAGTCCAGGCTTGGGTGCACGGAGCAGCATCTCTGTGGAGGGGAGCAGCTGGAGGGCAGTGCCAGTTAAAACGTCCAACCACTTGAGCCTGGCAGCTTGAGAACTGTTTGGATTTCAGCATGATGAAGTGATGCCTCCTGGAAGCGAAACACCTCGTGGCCTGGACTGGTGGGACTGCAGCCAGGGTTGTAGTTTTCCCTTGTTTTATTTGTCAAGAATTAGCTTTGAAATTTAGAAGAAACACTCTTTCCCTTTCTTTTTGAGTGGAAGGAACTGCTGTTTTTAAGTAGCTCCCCTGGGTACAGAGGAACACAAGTGGCTGCAGAGTGACATGACTGGGGCAGGCATGGCCTTGCAGATACTTGGATTGGAGCAGCCACGTTCCTGGAAAGATTTGCCATGGGAGATGCCACGTCTTGTAGTCTGGAGAAGAAAAGCTAGGAGCTCAGCCCATTTGGGCTTGCCCACATGTGTCAAACAAGCAGGAGAGAGACTTCCACAACCTCGCAGGGTTGTTCTGCATGGGGAAATGAGATGCTGTGTAGATGTGCCTCTGTGGGCAGCGCGATGTGTGGGTTAGCACAAAGAGGAAGGCGGCAGGTATGTGGTCAACCCCAATGGTTAAAGAAGAGGTGCTGCAAAAATAACTCGCCAATGAAGTGACTTGAGCTGTAGGTAACTTGTCTGGGACATGGAGCTTGTGTTGTGCGATGAGGTTAGCTGCAGTCTGTCTCAGAGACACGTACATCTCCCTTTCCTGGCAAGCCACTAGTTACTGTATGAAGGACACTGCACACATGTCGGTTCTGCAGCAGTGTGCTCATTAACCGCTGCTAAAATCACCATCAGAACAAGTCCAGCCCTAGAAAGATATTTGTGAGATGGAAAAAAATGCCAAGCTACTTTCCGACTGAGGAGATGCTGCTGCTGTGGTCTATTTCTACTGAAGTAGAAAGAGAAAGCAGGGACTGGAGAAACTCGGTTCCTCTGTAACTCATACGCATTCACCTTCTTCCCTGAACCACTTTAAGATGCATAGAAGCAGCAGGTTTTGTTCACCTGACATGACTCTGGCATTGCTTCACACAAGGACATCACTCCTGACGTGCTCCATCACAGCTGGGATATGGACTGAAAGCCACAGCATTCAAGGCTGGGCTGGATGGGGCCTTGGGCAGCCTGATCTGCTGATTGGCACCCAGCCCATGGCAGGGAGTTGGGACCAGATGGTCTTTAGGGTCCCCTCCAACCAAAGTCATTCTATAATTCTGTGATATGATTCTATGATATGATTCTATGACTCAGGCCCAACTGCAACACTAGTTTGCTAAAGGTCTTGTTCAGGCAAGGTCTACAAATCTTCAAGGACAGATGGCCTCTCTGGGCCCCCATCCCATGAGCTGGACCACTGAACAAGCTCCTGCTGGGTCTTCTGAGCCTTGTCGTGTGCAGTCTGGTGAGCTAGTTCTTCACGGATAATCTGTACGAAGAATGTCATTCCAGTTGCACTTTCAGAGTCTTTAAAACCTCCCCAGTTTCTCTCCATTTTCAGCTTACTAAGGAAGTGTAAATGTGGAATATTTTTCCCCATGAGTAATAGAAGAAGACAACCTCTGATGCCTAAAAAGTTAAATCTGTTCATCTGTTGCTCCTAAAAAGTCAGGAATGGTGTGAAATTTAGATGGGAGAACAATGGGAATATCTTTGCAAAAGCTTATTTTACTTTTTTTTGCCTACCATTGCTCTAAACAATACAAAAAGGATGTTTTGTCTGGTTTGGTGGCAGGTAAATCATGTGAGATTATGCCAAGACAAATGTGACATATTGCTGTGTGACAGCAGACAGCTTCTGGGCAGTGATTGGCCTTGGTGTGCGGAGTAACTGAAAACCAAGTGACGTAGCTGGGTGATAACTCTTCTCAAATGAAAGGTCTCTGCAGCCTGTGGCTTGTTTTGAGGAAGTCACGGTGTTCCTTCATGATACTGAAAATGGTTGTGTTGATGCAGAAATTACCACGTCTCAGGTCCAGACTGATGTGTGTGCAGCAGCTGTGTCCGTGATGACAAATCTCATGAGGAAGTTTGCAAACAGACGATCCCTCAGACTGTCTGCTTGGAAACCGTGGGTGTCTTGTGTCCTTTGGGGACACGCTTGCATTTCCCATATAGCCTCCATTATCAGAGACTGTTCGAGTCACCCCGTTGTGGCTCTGCCTTGTGAGGATCCCATACAAACTCAATGTCAGTGGTCAGAATGGAGTTATCAGGAGGGAGGACGCGCTGACCGACGTCCTCTGACACTGTGTGTGCCTCCAGTGCCACAGAATCATAGAAACATGAAGACCTCTCAGACAACCCTAACCCTAACCCCACCCTCACCATCCCCACTGACCACATCCCTCAATGCCACATCCCCACAGCTCTGGAACACCTCCAGGGACGGTGACCCCAACACTCCCTGTGCAGCTATCCCACTAATCACTGCTCTTTTGGAAAATATTTTTTTCCAAGGATTCTCCATCAGGGAAATGTGATGTGCCAAGTGCTGGGCTGTTCAGGCTGTTTTTTCTTCTTGCAGCTCACATAGAAATGCGTAGCTGCCTAAAAAGCTGATGGGGGACAAGACCAGATCTAGAGTCTTTGGGAGCAACAGGAAGATCTGAAGCACTCGTCATGCTCTGGAAATGGCTCGCCTGCACTGCGATGGTTTTACAGCACACACGGGATAGTTCCATTTCTCCATACATCCATTTCTCAATGGGTTTATTTGTCCTGTCCCATCCCAAGGCTTAGCTGGCTCAAAGTGAGTCACCAGCACACCAGAACAAAAGCAGACTTCTCTTGGTGTACCTGATGGCCTCTTACAGAAGAGGGATGTTGCACCCTGTGTGTCCCAGACGTCTCCCAGTTCTGTTCACCTGGTTTTCCAGTGCTGAGCAATGATGCAGAGCCTGGCAAGAAATTTGAGAAGACCTTTCTCTGAAGATCATTTCTCCAAAGGAAAGCAGAACAATGAACACAGTTCTGTGAATGCCTGAGATTGTGCAGCTCCCCAACTTGGAAACCACAGACACGAGAAATGAAAGCCCACCAAAGGGCAAAACTAAGGTGGTTTTTTTTTCTTTTTCTTTTCTTTTTTTTTTTTTTTTGGGGGGGGGAGGATTTATTTTTACCAGGATAATAAATAATCTTTTATTTTTATTTGTTAGGGGCCCATATACTTTTAAACCATAACACTGCCCTATGGCATGTTTGTGATCCCACAGAGGATGACAAAATCAGGAAACCTGTTTGGTTTTCAGTTGTAGGTGTCCTCAAACCTGTCTGTTGCTAACCTCTGCTGCTGTATAGTTAAAACCTGAAACAGCACAAAGAGCTGTGAGGCTTCCCAGCATCAAGGCTCCAGTTGTCAGGCGGAGAGGTTCTCCTGTTGTGGCAGTCCAGCATCTAACAGCCAGGAACGTGCCACTTTTCTGGGAGCCTGTTCTGATGCCATCTCCATCAGATATTTGGGAGCTGAAATTTATGACCTCCTGCTACACAATGCTATCTTTTGGGATGTTTGCTTAGATCAGTGCTGCTTCTCTGTGTCTGCCTCAGAGGGTGTTTTGCCTGGTGATGGCTCAGACCATCACTTCTGTAATGCTGAGGCCTGTGCCAGTGCATACTTCTGCCTTTTCCAAAAGCTGACTGCTAAGCACTGCATGTCCGTGGGCTGCTGGGCAGCCTCTGTGTTCCTTTCTTTGCTGCACAGAGTTGTGAAGCTCCACAGGGATCTAGCTTTGACAAACGCAGTGGATGTGCATTCCTGGAGGATCTCTTTCACCAAAGCTGCAGCATCCACGTGAAGGGAAATCTTTTGCTCTAGAAGACTTCCTTTCCCTTTGCTGTGCTAAGAAAACATGATCCCTCATTATTTCAGGATGCAAGAAAAGGGTTCCCGCTCTGGTAACCGTTGGTTATGAAAAGGCTCAGTACAGCTCCTGCAGAAGCCCAGGGGACCTTCCCATTGGCACTACCTACATGCATACGTGCTGCCTTCTGAAAGCTGGGAGATAATACGGGTCAATATCCTCCTGTTTGTGAGCTCTGCGTCTATAGAGGTGTCCTTTGTTCGCTCTGTCCTTGTCTGGCAGTGAATGGCGTGTCTGCCATTCAGCAGCACTCGGCGGCGGTTACACGTTCTGCTGTAGACCCTTGGATTGCACTTCATTTGTGAATGTATTAACAAAACTCTTTGACAATAATAAGCTTTAAGTAATGAGTGGCAACTGGTGAATGGAGCCTCCATCTGTTCTCACCCACAATGTGCAAAGTCTACCAAAGTCAATGGACTTCTCTCTGCTGAATTCAATGGGCCTTTTGCCAAAATGCATGTGAATAAAAAGATTCTTGTGCATATATTTATGAACGGTGGGGGGGGGGGGAAGGAGGATATGTGCAAATCCAGCACCCACTAAGTGCCCATGAAACCGATCCTAATGCACGTTTTGCAGACTCCCAGCAACTGCCTGTCTGAAAACGTCACGCCTTCTATCTGCAGAAAGATGAACATTTTCTGTGGATCTGGGGTCACTGCTGCTGCTCGTCTGTGTGCTTGAAGCCAAACATTCACGTCAGCACTGAGAAGAGGATTGAGACTCATGGAGAATTTGGAGAAAGCTTGCCTGGCTCATTTGGTGCTGTCATATTCAGCACATATCCACAGCCCCTCTTGGTGGACAAAGCTATGGGGCAAAATACCGCAAGAATATTTTGGAGTGGACCCATCACTGTGTAACTGCCATGCAGGGACCCAGAGGTGCCCAGGATTGGGTCAGTGCTTCTCCTCTGAGAAAGCCAAGAGATGAGCACAGCTCTTAGCAGGGCGAAGGAGCAGGTGCCCCAGGACAGCACCTCTACTGCGGTCAGAGGGCAGGGGCATTGCAAAGGACAGAGCTGCCCTTGTGAAAAATCTATTTGCCTTGAGATTTCTTTACCACTGACAATTGCAGCTATCACAGTGTTTATCCAGTAATAAAAAATCCAGAGGTGCTGAGACTCCAACAAAGGAAAATGAAGCTTGAGGAAAGATTGTATATGTGTGTAATGTACATTGCTCTCGTTTCATTAATTTCTCTTAAGAGACCCAAGAGCTGTTGGAGTGAGCATTTAATGAACCCAATTAAGAATGACTGAATATCTTGTTGGAGTGACATGTGTTCTCCATTATCCCTCCACACACCCCTTTGAACATGATGAGCTGCCACAGTCAACTGAAGAGGAAAAGGAAGGAGTTAATCTGGATTTGTTCTGATATAATGGCTCAAGTTAATTCTCAACTCAACTCAACTCAACTCAACTCAACTACTTTAACTCAAGTTTGTTCTCAAACTGAGTTCTGACAGTTCAGGATATGACAAAAGCAGTATCTCCCAGCACTTCCCCACAACCCGTTATTCCTTTTTTAGGACTTGGAGCCTAGAGGGAGAAAGCAAAGTACTGGAAGATGGAGCAGGAGGAAGGTTGGGTGCGCTGGAGCAAAGGGACAGAAGTCCTGATGGTAATCACAGTCTCTTCTCCAATGGAATGGGGACACAGGCAGGGAGAAGGGCCCTCTCATCATATCACACTGCCTGAAGGTGCCTGACCCCCAACCCCCTCCCTGAGGCTATCAGCACACAACAGCTTGCCTTTACTGGCAGCGCTGATCCCTTCTGCCTCTGTGTGCGTTTGTCCCCGGGGCTGAATGACAAAGATAAAATTCTCCTTTACATCTGGGTGAATATCTTTGTGATTGTCTCAGCTTTGCTTTCCATGCAGGGGTGCTGTAAAGGGCTGGACTCAAACGCAGCCCTATACCTGCAGGTTGATGAGTTTCCTTGCAGTTGTAAAATACAGCTGAAAACAACAATACTGGAGATGGGTGGGAAGAGATCTTTAACTCCACTTTGCAGTTTTGGGTTGATTTTGTCTTCCTAAGCGAGCACAAGTGAAGCACAGCCGCTAACTTAAACCCTTCTCCCTGCAGCTCTTTGGAGGGATGCAGATGTTGTTAGTACAGAGCATTAATTGGTTATTTATTTGCTTGTGTGCCGAATGCTGAGCATCACTTTGGAGCCTTTCAAGATCCCGGGCAGGGGAGAAATGCTGGCACACTGGGAGAAGGCAGGAGCCCAAGACCTCCTGTCTGCACTGCTGAGATGGCAGCAGTGCATGGCAGCCATGCCCGGCAGCACCCTGCAGCAGTAGCACTGCTCCTTTATGTTTCCCCAGCCTTTGGTAGCGGTTGTCTCGTCGAAGGCAAACATCTTAATGACTTGAGCTATTTGTGGATTTCCTTTCTGTTATCCTGGCTAAGCTATTTGCTCTGCTCACAAGCTGGCAGGCGTTCCGGGTCATCTGAAAATGCTTGGTAAACTTTTGCACATCATTAGGTCTAAGTAGGACCGCTATCACGCAATGGAGAGGAGTTAAAAGGCAGTCTGCCTTTTATGAGATACGCAGGTATCCTGGAGATGGGCTCTCATTTCCAGCAGAGGATCGGGACAAATCTTTGCTCCCAGGGGACATCTTGCTCTTCTCCTGCTTGTGGGTGCTCTCATGTGCCTCTGTAACACCCACACCCCTCCCCACGGTGTCATTCGAGCTGGCGTCCTGCAAACTGTACCCGAGAGGTCAGCTGCTCTGCGTTTCACCCTTGGAAGCAGAGCTTTGCCGTTGATACTGGAGTCACTGTTTGGTGGTGGAGGGGCTGGGGGTCAGCTCGGTGGCAGATGGCATCTCTTTGCTGCTGCCCCTTCTCCTTTTCAAGCAGGTGGCTGCTTCCCTGTGTGCAGCACCAGCGTGGTGAAAACGGCGCTGAGCATCGACTGCAAGGGACAGGCGGTACAATTTGAGGATCTGCTGGCTACTTGTGCACAAAGGCAGACTTCTTCCTTACGCTGTGGGCTTTCTTTTTTTATTCTCAAGCACCACGTGTTGCAGAAAGCAGCAGCAGGCTCTGCTATTCCTGCCTGCTGCAGCAGGCTGATGTGAAATAAAAGCAGAATACATGATGAGCTGCTGTTAATGATCAACCCCCCTTTCTGCACCATTGTGGTGGTTGAGTAAGCAACGCTAAGAAGCAGCCCATGCTGCTGTGGGCACGGCTTGCCTGGGCCAGCTGATGCTTTTCCAAATTACTTCTGGGCATAGTTCAGGTCACCTTGTAGTGCAGACACCCGTCCCATTAGACAGGTTGGATCTGCTGTATCACTTTGTGCCAATGGTTTGGGGAACGCTTTGTGCAGTCGTACAGACCTGAAAGGACTGAACATGTGGATGGTTTTTGCACTGGCAGATCTCACAGCGAGTATTGTTATCATAGCGAAATAAAACTTCAGGAAAAGTACAAGCAGAGGTGGAGAACTCCAGGAGCAAAAGTCAGAATTTTGTGGTTTATTAATAAACTGGCATGAGATGGCTCAGTTGTCACGAGAGTGTCTTACTGAAGCTTGGCTTTTGGTCCAAGCTTTCACAGGGAAACTGGACAGTTGAGACATGTTCCTGTTCTAAATGTGAGTGCAGGTTTGTCTTTGTCCTTGTAGCAGACAGGAGGATGTTCTGGACAGAAGGCACTCTCTGCCTCCAGTTTTGGCAGCATGGCTGGGTTCTGATAGCATCAGTAAGTGATGCAGATGCCCAGAAGGCAGCAGTGTCCATCTGGCTGCATTTGTTGATACATAATTTGGACTTTTGGGCTACTCACAAGATCTGCTCTTTAAATGCTCGTTCTGAGGTGCTGCTTTGCAAGTGCCAGACCAGCCTTGGCTGTCTGACTGATCCATGCACTGCCTTCCTTGGCAGATGAATCCCTCTCTCCTTTCTATTGCTCAGCCTAAATATTGGCTTCACATACACATCCAGCCAAGACACCCCCAGGTATCCAACATCCCAGTCCTCCTGAGCCCAACATTGTGCGTCCTGCCTGGCCAGGACCTTGGATGGCCACAGCCTTGCCTACCACTCTCAACCTTGATCTCGAGCACACAAGGCAAACCTGAAGGATAGCTCCAAGCCCCTTGGGAGAGGTAAGGGACCAGCAGGGCATCACAGGTGAGTGCATCATGCTGGAGAGATACCCACCCAGGGGCTGTACTGTCTGGAAAAAGCCCAGTTGCAATCATGCTGGAGGGTGTCCCTTTCCCAGAGGCACAACAAAAGCAAGTGTCCAGGCCATGTTTCCTAAGGCAACTCACTTAATCCACATTTCTAAGCTTTTCCTGCCAATCAGGATGGGGCTAAGCCAGCTCATTAGTAAATGAAATGAGATTATCTGACTCCAAGAGCCTGTGTGATCTTATAGGTCCCTTCCAACCCAAACCATTCTGTGATTCTATGATGTTCTGAAGTTTAGGAAAAGCTGGAAGCTGAGGAAGGCATGTGGCTGAACTCCATGTGAATGGGTTACACTGAAAGAGAAATCAAGGAGCAGAAAGGAGAAATAGATCATTTTTTTCTCCCAGTTGCAAAATGGAAAGACCCCCATCTTTTCATGGCTCAGAGTTGGGCTCTGGCACTGGAGCTACTCCATTTGGATTCACTTTCCTTCTTGTCCCCTGCATCTGTTCAGGTCACATTTGCTTGCCCATTGGCTGTCTTGCAGAGGAGGTGAGACGCATCCCACTATGGCTTTTGATTCCAACTCATTTATTCCAAACATACCTGCTTCACTTTTGGATCAAGCAGATCATTCACCAGTGAGGTGCAGCAGAAGGGTGGATCCGGGACGTGTGGAGACATTGAGAAGAGCTTTTGGCTTTGATATTGCTAGCATTCAGTCTGCCCCTGCTTATGCAGTCATTGCATTTGGGTATGCTCCTTTTGCTCTTCCTGTTCTGAGGACTGAACTTTGGTTTTTGATTCCTAGGTGGAATTATTTTCCCCTGAAAATGTGTTATCCTTCAGCTTCTAGATGTTTTCTCCTCCCAAAGTGGAACAAAAGATCTTCCTAAAATATTAAGGGTATGCTGGCATGTGAAAGCATGTCTGTGTGTGCTCATGAATGAGTGGCTCATGTAGGTGGAGCCTTTGGAAAACCATTGACATGCACATTACAAAACCAATGTTTTTACAGCAGCAGACAGAGTTTATACAGCTGACAAGCTATTGCACGTGAAGAATCTGCACAAAGATGACAACAAACAGGAGCAAAAAGAAGGGAAATGAAAATATAGCAAAGGATGTTTTGGTTTTATACGAGTGGAAAACCTTTTCACTACCAATGCAGAGTAATGCTGGGGAAATGCTCTAGGGAAAATGTCTGCAGCATGAGAGAGGATGATGAGAGGATTTTAAAATCAAGTCAGACTCATTCCTGTTGTAAAAGACAGAAGCACTGCTGTGCTGGAAGGGCATTAAATGGCGTCTTGTGGTGTTTCCAGCCCTGTATGTTATTGTTTCTTTGCCTTTTTATGGCACACCATCCCGGTCAGTGCCTTCGCCTCCTTCAGGCTGAGTGCACTCCCTGCTGTTTCTGCCTATGGCTGCCTCCGCTTTGCTGTGGCTGGGATGGAACCTGGTGGGTCTCCACTCTGACCCAGCTCCCACTGCCCAGGTCCTGCTGGGCCCAGAACAGTTCCCAGTGGGAAAAGGCAGTGGTGGATAGGCTGATAAGACTGATGTTTGGGTAAGAGGGGAAGTGCCTGGTGTTTGGCACTGAGCATCTGCAAGAAACACCTCATCTGTTTATGGAGGGTTAGGGACAAAATACGGCTGAGGGAAGGCACTGAGCATCAGCATTTGCTCCGTCAGTCTGGTCTCTGTTTTCCAGCAGGACTTGCGTTGCTTCAGTTTAACTCACCTTCACCTCTTTGTCACTTTGCATTTCTTAATGAAACTTCTCAGGATGAAATTTCCCTTTACACACCCACTACGTGGGTTGCCATCTCTGCTGCCTTCTGTGGAGCAGTTGTTGTCCTTTTGTGCTGATGAGCATCCCCACGGAGTTACGCTCAGCAAATGCTCTGCATGAGCAAGGCTTTCTAGGGTTGTTTCTCTCAGTAACAGGTCTTGCACTTTTCCACTTCCTGTCTTTTGTGTGTTGATACCATCAAAGAGAGACCTCACCGAGAGATCTTGACAAACTGGAGGGCTGGGTGATCACCAAGTGCATGAAGTTTAAGAGGGCAGATGATGGATTCTGCACCTGGATGGAACAGAAAACATGGGTACGTGTACAGAGTGGGGCAACAGCAGACAGAAAGCATCTGGGCACTCCGGGACACCTATGGAAGGAGCAAACAGGTTAAGCTCAGCTGATCCGCAGAGTTAGAGGAGCAAAGACTTCCTGCTTGCCTGCATTACGCCGCCGCTGTCCCAGTTCTGTAAACATCCTCTCACCCTAAATCGGTCTGTCACATGTGGCCGTGCCTCTCACAGCCCCACTGTGCTGCAGATCATGATAAGCAGATCTGGTCGTGCTGAAGGAGGGGGGGGATTGGGCCAGGTGGTTGTTGACACCCACATGGAAGGGGAAGAAACGCCGTGGCATAGGATGGATGCAAACACATGCATCTCCTCCCGTCCCTTCCTTTGTGAAGACAGAGAAATTTTAATGTCTTTTAAGGAAAAGGTAGAGAATGAAAAGATGCCATCTTCCCCAGGAGGTTTTGCTCCCAAATGAAGGCTCTGCCCCCTCGGTCTCACCTGGTCTCCAGGTGATGCTGCTGCTTAACGCTAAGCTCTCATTCAACCCTTAGCTCCGTGCAGTCTAACCTGTGGAAATTTACTGTGCAATCACTGCAACACATGGAAAGTGCTCTTCCTTCCTAATCCCCAACAGTGCTCTTACTGTAGGATTACTGCTGCTAACAATAGCATTTAAAACACTCTGGAAGAAGTGTGTTTTTTCCAACACTGATCCTGGTGATGTCCTGCACTGCAAACGCAGCAGGTGGTTCTGTTGGTTGAGCAGCATGTCTTTGCTGGTCCATGGGATGGCACGGGATGGTCACTTGGGTCCTTCTTAGGGTGTTTCTTCAGCTTCCCAAAATGTCATGTTTGTGAGGCAGAGTGAAACAGGGACATCTGGAGTCATAGGATCATAGAATCATAGATTGGCCTGGGTTGAAAAGGACCTCAATGATCATCCAGTTCCAACCCCCTGCTATGTGCAGAGTCGCCAACCACCAGACCAGGCTGCCCAGAGCCACATCCAGCCTGGCCTTGAATTCATCCTTGTGAAGATGTGAGTTGAGTCCCTGTAGAATAAGGGCAGTCCTGGGGTTGGAATGTCTCCTTGGGAAGAAACGGTGTAGGAGCTGGAGTGAACATCTTCTGCACTCTGGCCCAAGGAACACTTAATTACACGCCCCAAATGAAGACAGTTTTTTCTCCATCCTGTGCCCAGGGCACACGCTGGGACTGAGAGGGGCGAGCCAAGTTTCTGCCTTTGCTTAAACAAAGAAAACGCCTGAATCGCTGCTTTCCGTGCCTAGCCCAGAAAAGCCTCTGTCAAACCAGGATCTTTTTTTCTGCCAGGAGTTCTGATAAAGTTGTTTCTTGGGAACATGCCTGGCCAATCTGCGGTGTGCACTTCATTTCCCTGCATGTCCAAAGAATCCAGCTACTGGCACGGTGTTTGCTGGGAGAGTCCGGCAGTTCTGCAGCCCTGGCACCCTCCCAGCTAGGGAGCAGGAGCATGGTGGGTGGATTGTCTGAGCAATCCGTGCAAGGAATGTGGCACCGGTGCAAAACTCGTGTGCTTGGTGCATTGGGAAAAATAGGTGCGGATGGGAAATAGAAGGGAGAAGGGGGAGAGAGCAAAGGAGAGGCAGGTACCTTGTGCCTAGGGACACTGTCCAGCTAAAAGAGGGACTCAGTGTTGCCCAGTCTGCCTTTCCACTTTTCTTGTTGGCAGTGAGAGTTGTGGCATGGATTTTAGGAAATGAGGCAGGAAAAACCCATGGGTGTTGAAGAGAGTGCTTCAAAAAATATCAGGGATTTTCAGGGACATGTGCAGCCTTGCTTCTGTGCTGCAGGTGCCCCAACCTCATCCCTTCGTGTGAAATCTGCTGTGACAGCCTCCCAGGCAAGCAGAGCCAAGGCTGAGCAGAGGGGATGGGGAGAGGCTTTGCATCTCACCGCGGTGCCTTTTCTGGTGGCTATGGACAGCTACAGACACACCGAAACCAAATCCTCCTTATGCAGCTGAGCATGAACTGTGTCTGTGGCAGCACCAGATGGGAAAACACCTCGTGTTGCTCATGTCCCTAACAAGGCTGTGCCATCAGCAGCATGCTGAGCAGTGCAGTGAAAGCTGCAGGTTGCTGCTGCTGGGGGAGGGGTGCACAGCACCCATGAGCTCAGGAGGGGATGGAGCTGTTGGTGTACACCTCAGCCAGAGGCAGCTGCTCTTCTACCCAGGTGAGCAGGGCAACGTGGGGCCATTCCTCCTGCTGAACCCTGTGCTACATCGGGGGGTGGCAGAGGGCTGGGAGGCTGTCAGGAACATCCCCATGTCTCACAGGGTTGCATGGGACCCTGGTATGATTTTGGGCCAAGCCAGGTAGTGCTCTCCAAAACAATTCCTGGAAGGAGTCCGAGGGCAGCACGGACTGCTGGGATCATTGCTGTGTGTGCACGGATGCAGCCGTCCCGGCTTGGAGGATGAGGAAGTTTCATAGATTGTTCTGTGCCATTGGCCTCAGGGCCAGAAAAAATTCCAGGCGTGTTTAAATCACCGGTGCAGATGGAAGCGCTGTGGCTGCTGGTAAATCTCTGAGCATCTCCTGGGCAGCCGTATGATTCCAAGTGGGGTGAGGGAGGGTCAGGGCTGCCCAGAAAGTCCCTTCCCCCCCAGCTATGCTTTTCAAAGGCTGCTTTCTGCCCAGCTCCTCATCACCTGCCAGCAGGAGCCCTGCAGCGTGCCAGGGTTGCACAATCCCCTGCTTAAGGAGCAGGCAATAAGGCATCAGGTTTCCCAGCTCTTCTCTGGACGAAAGATTCAGCTCATTCTTAGAATACCTGAATGCACCATTCCTTTCATAATGGCTTCTGAAGTGCATCGTGGGTGCGGGCAGCAGGCACTGCAGGGCAGCACGGGGTGAGCCATGCAGGGCAACAGGGCTGGAGCTGCAGATCAGGATCCATTTTCATCTCACCAGGCTTTTATTTCCTTCCAGATCACAAAAACTCCCCGTGTGACCTTGAGGGTGGTGGGGGATGGCACTGTGCTGGAGGAAATCCTGAGCTTTGGATGATGCAATGAGCACCATCCCAGTGCAACCCGAGGCCTCTCT
This sequence comes from Tragopan temminckii, assembly GCA_028571105.1. Taxonomy (NCBI): domain Eukaryota; kingdom Metazoa; phylum Chordata; class Aves; order Galliformes; family Phasianidae; genus Tragopan; species Tragopan temminckii. The sequence goes on along the minus strand of JAOWBP010050741.1, from coordinate 1,133 downwards.
GATCCATCCTCTCACTTATTCTCATAGGGGAGCTGGGGGAGGATGCAGTGAGGCTGTGCTCTGTCTGCTCAGGAACAGGGGATTTAGGACGAGGAGGAATGGAAGAAGCAACGGAATGAAGGTTGTTAACCTTGGCACGGGGGATGTGAGCTAAGGAGCGTGCCCAAGCGAGGAGAACCAGTTCCACCCGGGAGTGCAAAGGGTGTGGATCAGAGGCTGGAAAACCCCCAGACACAGAAAAATAAAGAAATGAAGCCCCAGACATTTTCTTTGAGCAGTCAGCGTGACTCAGAGGCACAGGAAGGCTGGGACAGGGCAGCAGAGCTGGGTTTGCCCAGGGGAAGGGGCTGTGCAGATGGTGGTGGGGACTCAGCACTGTCCCTGAGCATCACCCTGGGTGCTGAGCAGCAATCACGTTCTGTGTAGCTGGGCTCAACCCTCCCAGCCAGGGCTGGGACGTGCCCTGCACCTCACACAGCAGTTCCTGCCTTCCAGCTGCAGTCAACCTCAGGTTAATCCTGTCCCAGCAGCTGGCTGCAGCCCTGCCATGCACAACTTTGTCTGTTTCCTGGGACCTCAGTGGTTGGGTTGGAAAAGTCACTCTATCAGTGGGTTTCCTTCAGAATGCCCTCTTGCTGCTCAGGTCTATCTTTTTCTTTTTTTCCCTTTCCTTTTTTTTTTTTTTTTTTTTTTTCCCTTTTCTTTTTTTTCCCCTTTCTTTTTCTTTGTTTCCTTTTTCCTTGTTTTTCTTTTTCCTTTTTTTTCCTTTCCCCTTCCCCTACCCCCTCTCCTTCCCTTTCCCTTTTGCCTTTTGTCTATCCCTTCCTCTTCCTCTTTCCCTTCCCTTTTTCCCTTCCCTTTCCCTTTCTCCCTTTCCCTTCCCCTTTCTGCTCTTCCTTCCCTTCCCCTTTCCCCTTTCCCCTCTCTTCTCCTTCCCCTTTTCTGCTTTTCCTCTTTCTTCTCCTTTCTCCTTTCTCCTTTTCCCTTTCCCTTTCCCTTTCCCTTTTCCCTTTCCCTTTCCCTGTTGAAATGATCTCTTATTTCCAACTATCTCATCTTCCAGACATCATCAGCGTCAGGAGAACATCGCTGTGTGAAACTCCTCAGCTCAGTCTGCAAGAGTGCTGACGTGG
>JAOWBP010050740.1:0-14452 GCA_028571105.1 Tragopan temminckii | reverse complement strand
ATGGGCCATGACGCTTTGCTATGGATCCAGACACAACAGCTGACCTAAGTAGGCTCAGGCTTAAAATCCCTCCTGTTAGGCCTATGCCGAGAAAATTTTTACTTGAGCCCCTTCCCAGGATAAGGGCAGCAACTGAGGGTAAGCACCTTCTTCCGTAACATCGTATTTGAACCCCCTGGCTGGACCAGCTGGGGAGTCCCCAGTCCATGCCTACCTTTGTTCCAACAATCCATAATGTACTATCCTGAAATGAGGTAAGCTGTATCCATTTCAGCAAAGCAATGCCATTTTAATGTTTCTTTCTAAGTTTTTCCTCCAACCAGGCTGGATGTGGCTCTGGGCAGCCTGGCCTAGTGGTTGGCAACCCTGCCCATGGCAAGGGGGTTGAAACTAGATGATCTTTGAGATCCTTTTCAGCCCAAGCCATTCTATGACTCTATGATTCCATGAACTATAAAAGTGCAGATTCACAGAACTTTGCCTTCAGGATCGCCACGTTACCTGCCATATAAATTCAGGAGCTTTTAGGCCCTGTCACCATCCATTTCACTCATTTGGCTACCAACATGAAATGGAAAAACTGGTAGACATCACTTCTCCCCCAACAAAAGCAGAGAGACTGCTCCCAATTTACATATCTGAGGGCAAGCTTAAAGATCAAAGCTCTGTTGAATATATGTATGGAAGAATTTAAATTTAGCTCAGAAAGATGCGATTCTCTGTTCTCTCCACATACTGGATCCCTGTGCTGTCAGTTCGTCCAGTTTTCCTTCAGGACATTCCTCAGATCCAGAGTTCTTTAGCAAAAGGTGCTGTTTATTTCTAATTCTCTCTTAATTCAATTTTCTGCCTTTTTATTATTTTTTTTGCAAACACTCAATTTCATCTCATCATTTTCATCCACACATTAGTAATGCCTTATTTCTGTTAGCTCTGCACACCTTTTCAAAATTCTTTCAACAAGCGTCACATTTTTGGCCGCTCTCATCCTTTAATGTGCTTGCTACCGGAATCTGTAAGCATAAGCAAACCAGGATCCCTCGCAGTATGGCTCAGGTGTGGAGTTCAAGGGCCACAAGACCAAGGTTCATTGGAAAAGTGAGTTGGTCCCCTCCATTCCACTCAGGAATCCCACCTCCCCTTCCACCCCCAACTGTTGGAAGTATTCATAGATTACCAATGCTTCACGTGCATTTGTGCGCTCCGTAAATTAAGAAGCAGAACTGCTGCGTAATAACTACAACTGATAAAATATGAACTTGTGCTTTTTTAATAAAATGAAACAAAAGCATTCTAAATCATAGCAGCTTATAGTTCAAAACTGTCCATAGGAGCATAGTGTAATTAAGAAGTATTAAAACTGCAAAATATTAAAGCCCTGCAGCAATTCAAATCCATGACAAAACCTTCATGCAGAGTGAACAATACTGCCTGATGTTCAACTGATTTGGTCTACTTGCTCATTGGTGAAACACAATTTTTCTTCCCTTGGTAATGGGATATCCTCTTTTCCAAAGGGGAGGAAAGGTACACAGCCCTTTTGATCAGCACGCGGGAGCTCTTTCCCTAGTTAGCAATACTCTTCTTCATAGCACTGAGAAACGAGGACTTTCTGTTTGCCATTAGTTGAGGTAAGTTATCTTGCTTTTATTTGGGTTTAAGACTACTGTAAAGGAGTAGCTTTTCAGTTGCAGCATGGTTTGTCAAGATTACAATATTTATGACTGCATAAAATACATAAGTAAAAAAATTATGATTTGTAGAGTTTGTTATCAAGAGCTGAGACTTACATCTTTACAGAACTGTAAATACTGGCTTCCTAACTGCTAGTTGATAATTTTGCTGGCAAGAGCGTTTGTTATATTTTTCTTCAATCCCCATAACCTTTTGCCCAACTGTTTTAAGAACTAGCAAAAAAAGTCATAACTATAGTTAAACTGTTGTAACAGCAGTAGACAAGCTGTATACTGATTCTTCATTAAAACACCCTTCATTTGAAGCTACAAATGTAAGAGGCAATTCTTTTTGTTCAAAATAAACTATCAGCATGCTCTGTGCCTTTAACACTTCACATCGATTACAAAAAATTTAACAATGCAATCACTAACATACCCCACTAATGAGAAATTATGAGAAATCGTTTGATGCAGAACCTCCCGCATCAGTCAACTCTGATCGATAAGAAAGCTATCAATTTTGAAATTTAGATTTAATGCATTTTCAAGAAGCTAATGAGAAAGGAGCAACTTAAAATAAATACCATAATTAAAACTGCAAACTGTTACAATGATATATTATAAACTTGTCCTAGATAAACCTAGTGCTTCAAAAATTTACCAGTGAATTTGTATTACAAAATATGTGAAAATACAATAGAATACCACAACAATGTCCTTTTTTTTGGGTCAACAATGACGCCAAGGTGATTCAGTCTTAACTTTTTAAATCATTAATAGAACATACTGTAATACATAAGTTGTGATTTGGTTGAATTCTAGATACCATCCCCACCCAAACTTCAATTCACCTTTTTCATTTCTCCTCTGAAACTAGTGCCAAACTTCCTGTCAAACCCGGCATTTTCTTGAAGAGCTTTAAAATTTAGCTGTTACTTATTTTCTACTACTATGTTTTGGCAGCAACTATTTATTGGTCTGTTATTGCAAAAAGTGCAATTTAACAATAAACCAGTCTGAAGGTCATTTTATGTCTTGAGGATACATACCATATATTTCTTTAAAAATAATCATACTTTTGTAAGCAATACTTTACAGTAGACACCTCAAATCTACCATAGATGTAAAACTTAAAACGAGAAAAATTTAGTCTCTAAATCTTTATACACATATTTATATTCGAGTTTCTATATATATTATATATATACACAAGCACAAGAGTATATATAAAATATATATAATCAGATTCAAAAAAAGAACAAAAACTGGGCACTGTACATAAAATCTTTTTAAAACTCAAACAATAGAAAAACTTTAAACATTAAACAATTTTAATAAAAGTTTCTGTACAATGCTAAGCAGTTTTATTTACATATAGAAAATGTAATAGGAGTAGTGTTTGAAATTACAGAACTCCTTAAAATTTCAATGGCAGGTAATCTGGAAAAAATAACAGCATTCCATTCACAAATATTTTCAAGCAATAAATATGTATTTATAAATAGTGTAAATTTACATCAAGATTAGAAACAAAAATCACAAATCTGAAGTTTATTCCTTAGTCTATGTGCAACCCATTTATCTTTGTGACTTGGCTGTTAATTGTTTTAAATTTTATTTAGGAACCAAAAGTGTAACCGTCATGGTTTCAAAACAAGACAGAAAAACATAAAAGCAGTAAAAAAATTTATATCACCTAACTCTTCACATTTAAAAAAAAAAAAAAAAAAAAAAGTTGCCCAAAGAAAGACTTAAAATTTCTAACTACCTTACAAAGAAATGACCAGCTAAGCTAGTACTTTTTCCAAGGGAAATTCTGAAGGGGAAAAACGGATGAAACCAACTCATCAGCCCAGAAACAGAGAAAATACAAAAGAGGTGGTCTTCAAGTCAGTAGTCTGTATAATGTTGCCAGTTTTGTCAGATATATACAAAACATGGAATTATTTTTTTGAAGTACAGCTGGATGAGCTTTATTTGTTTTGAGTTCTGGAGTAGGAGGCAGTGCTCTCTCCTGTCCAGTTGGTTGACACTCCGCACTTGGAAGGTTGCATAGACACAGCTTTCAGCCAGCAGCCTTACGGGATAGCTACAAAAATCAGTGGTGCAGAACTGGGTCACTTCCTGAATATCAGAAAAGTTTTCATTTAATGTCCATGAAAAAATGTCAAGATGAAGAGGATGGCAATGGAGGAGCCTGAAAAAGAAAACATTAAATTACCTTTTCTACAAGGGTGTAGAATTCAGCTGTTTAACCAAAATCTGTGCAAATGGTGAGCATGATAGTTTGAAGTCAAACACTATGGTTTTTATACTGGAACTTTGTCCAGTAGGTATCAGCATTTTTTTTTCCAACTTATTCAACTGCTCTCTGTTAGGATTTTGCCTATACTGCACACTGGATCACGCTGTGGGGATATCTGAGTTGATACTACGTGAGCTGCCAAAACAAGTCCTGTTGAGGCAGAAAAGAGCTCCATGTGGGCTTATGTAGATGTATCTTTATATACTCTAAAACAGGGATTCTCAACCTGTTTAGCCAGGGGAATGGGTGGGTCATCCCTTTGTGGCTCTCCAAATACCTTGCAGGTTGCATTTTACTTCCTTGCTACATAAACATTAACATATAACCCTAAGGTTATCTGTGGAAAGGATCAAGAGTCTCTGATATGGGAACAGAGCTTTTATTTATTTATTTATTTATTTATTTTCAATCGTCATTACTTAGTGTCTTAAGAGTGAAGGTCTAGAAGATATCTATTCCCTAATATTGTTCTTTGCGACGTTATGACCAAAAATACTGAACTTCTGATGGCAACTCCTCTTTTCCTACACATCAGTCCTGCCATGATGAGGAATCCCTTCAAGTAGCTGCCCTGTCTTTAAAGACACTGCAAATCACACTACAGTACTCAACTATGCAATACTAATTCTATGTAATTCCTGTATTTACTCCTGATACTTTACCCCAAGCATTGAGCCTGTTAGTCCTACACCACCTCTGTCATCTGAGGTTAACTTTTTTCTGTGATGTGCCACAAACCTCAACCCCTCTCCTGTAGGTTATGACTCTTCTCAAAGTTACAAGCCTTTTTAAAAACTGATACTCTGCATAAATTTCACTACACAACGATTTTGAATGTTCTTTAGCACTGCAGGTGTAGGCTCTGGTGGGGCAAAGAGCTGTTCACAGGTTGAGAACCCTTGTTCTAGGCACAGCTGCACTACCACAATTACCTATATAATGATATAAACACAGACAAAAACATACCCCTCCCACTCTCCCTCATTCCTCCCTCTTTTCCATACAAAAATGTTTTTGCCCATTCCACTCGGATGGTGTATCTGAGAATAGGTGTTTATTTAGATGCTGTTTTTGCAACATATTATCACTTCAGAATTGCAGTATTTTACCAGCTGTAATGACAATGGGCTTCTAAAAGAGTGAACACAAGTTCAGCCATCTCAGGCTTTGTTGAACCAATGAAGAGAATTAAGTTCAGAGGACATGGTCCTGTGTTTTCACCAGCCTCAACTGGTGAACCTTGAAGCATTAGCTCAAAGGTCGCAACTTATCATGCCTGTATAACATGAAATAATTGTCTAAACATACACTTTCTGCAGCACCTGGAAATGAATCAAAAAAGGCACAGCTGTTTCTGGGCTGCTGTATTTAATGCAACATGAAATTCAGAACGCTTTGTCCAATGTTTGTCTCCTTTGACAGAAAGGCAAGGCTTATCATAAATAAATCCAGCATCGCTTTCATTGTGATTACAAACAAGCCATCTTTGCCTGAAACAACGAAACCTGGGTGAAATGTTAGGACAGTTGTGCTGACACAGTTCAAAGCAGGAGGCTGCCATATATAGCACAAAGCTATAATGGCAAAGTGGCTTTTTGCTTTAAATTGAAATGCAAAGGAGGCCCCAAGCCAAAGACAGAACTGTTTGAGAGCATCCACTTGCTAAGCAGAAAGACAGTGCTGATTTGGAAGAGGGTGGAAAGGGGAGGGGGAGGAAGGGGTCTCAGTGCATAGGATGCTCTGCTGCTATACTGACTTCATACCACAACCAATGTATTAGAGATGCTCTTGAACCTGGTGCTAGTTTCTCCAAGCTTCACTGTCCTGATTCTTCCCATCTCCATCTGATCCAGTTATGGTCTCCAGGTGATCTCTATTGGATTTTTAAAGCCACAACTTTATGAATTGTAACATCATACTTTTCCTGAAAACTCAGTGGTTATGTTCTGCAGTAAGTTACTGTACTATTTCACATAATTCTGACTCTGCAGAGTTTTGTTCTGTAAATATCACACATAACCCAAACCTCCATTTGAATCAGAAAGTTCACGGTACTCACACAGTGGAGTACCAAGACAGCCTACAACTGCTTTACAAATAATGTATTTATGCATCCACTTATTAATTTGACTTACTAATGTAAATTGATCATAGACTTGCATCAAGTCCTCCATTTTGTACTGTTCTAGCACCACAAAATTTTCCAGGTTCGTGCTTATCTTTCGTGCACAGTCTTGGCAATGTACAACATAGGTCTTTCGAGAATTGCTCTCACTAGTGACAAAAAGCAGATCAAAGACTTCCACCTGTTAGATAGGAAACAGAAAGTCAATTGTTACAATTTCATTTGTAAAAAGTTAGAGAAAATACCGCTTTCAAGGTTTAAGATCTACAGTCTTAACCTGAGAACACAAAGAAAAAAAATAGATTTGTTTAGGGAAAATCCATCCTCCTAAGGCTTAGGCACTGAGGTGAAATATTATAAAACCACTACTAAACTTTACATTTGGGGTGTCTGCGTGAATGGATTTGTGGAAAAGCTTTTGGTCAGTGTTAACAAGGCAGGATGGATACTCTGAATAGGGGTCACTCAGTAAGGTCAGTATGTATTACAGTTATACCTAATTCCTCTTTTTCAAATTTACTTGTAAAAAGAAAGTCATAATTTATTCCCTTTCTACTCAGTCGCACATTCTTCCTGCCCAAGAGGCTTGATCTGAAAATAATTTTAAACAGATTTTCAGGTGGGAAATATTTTATTTTATGCTTCACAAAGACTATTATTCAATACTTTAAAGGAGCTAGTAATAGAAAGCAAAATCAAAAACTTCAGTAAAGAATTTTCTGTGAAGAAAATGCACTTGTATTCTCCCTCTTTTGAAGCTGTTGTTGATTACTGGAATGAAGACAGATATACTTTTAGAAGGAAGCTGAGCAGATCAAATTATATGCAGGAAGGGATAACAACTTCTTAGAACAACTGAGAATGGAAAATTGACCTCGTGAATAACAATTTCTATGTATTGTGGAAAAGGCAGCAGTATAATACAGCCTGTATTTAAAAAACAGCTTGATGAGCTCTTTGAAGACAGCACTGTATCAGATACGTGTGCTTACAACATACGGTAGATGCTGCAGTTTACAACAGCAACAAAAGATATGTCAAAATTTCAACAAACATTACAGTAGTACCCAAACCCAACACATATTTATTTACTGACCTCACAAATGCTACAGTAATGAGCTGGCTCATCCTTTGCTCGCCCATGCCAGACAATCTCTTTTCCTGCAGCAATCAGAGCTTCCCTCAGTGTCTGACACTGTTTGAGAGTTCTTAACAAGCAATACCTGCAACCAGAATCAGGATCAGAAGACTGCAGTGGCAATCAGCTCTATATTCAATTCAGTATTACACTTTCTAGAAAGATGCAAACAGCCTGAATTTCATTCAAGACCCTGGAGCTGGAACTTCTTCCTCCAGGACTTCAGAAACACTTGTCTAATAAGAATCACTGAAAGCATGACTTATGTATGAGTTAGATCACATCATTATGGACCTCTGTGTACATTTATTTCATTTCTGTCCATTTCTATAATGTAATGAAACTCAGTCCCTTAACAGGAGAAACAAAAAAGAAAAAGGACAAAATTTTTAATGAACATTTTATGAAGAAAAGAATTGGACAATTTAAAAATCAACAATTCCCTGTCATGCTTCTGCTAAGGTTAAAAAAAAAAAAAAACCCACAAACTTTTAATCTTCACAAACCTACATAGTTTTCTTCTTTACTAAAAAACAGTGACTTCTTTCCTAGCATTGTATGAGATGGATACATTCTCTTAAAAAAAACAGTAGGCAAAATAGTTCATCAGATTTCTAAGTTACAATGTTATTTACAATTATTTTTAGTTCTTAGCTATCTTATTTATTTGAGCCACTGTCTGTGCAGCCTTTAATTTTCTCCTCCACAGGGTGGTTACATTACATGTTCATTAGATGCAGAATGAAGACTGAAAATGTGAGGGGAAGAATAAACTCTGGACAGAAAACAAAGCACTCAAGAGCTCTGTCAAAATGTTTTCAATTTGATCTTTCTCCCATTTAAAACCTTAAAAATGCCATATATATGTTCTGTATTTTTCTTAAATATTTGTTTCATGTGTTACCAAGCAGTTAATAGAATTTCAGACTTAAATTGCAATACTGTCCTCCTGACTTTTTACACTCAGATCATTCATTTTCACTAAAAACAAGTCTATGGTGTCATTAAAATCCTCATAATAATAATGCAAAACCGACAGCTTGCTTTTAGATTAAACGTATTTTCATATACTCATTTTCAATGAAACCAAACAGCTCAGTTAGCTGCAACTCCTCCACACTTTTCTAGTTCGATGTTAATGGATCTCATGATGTCTCATGATATCACATACGATCAACCATATGTGGTAGATCACACATTAATTCACTCGAATGTTAGGCTAATGTAGAAATGCTTATGACAAGTTCATTAACTTTGGTATAGCACTCTTTTGTGCAATCTAATCTGATTCAAAATAAACTTAAAAGCTATCATCGTAACGTTCTCTTCTGCTGTCATCTGGAAAAGTCTTTGGGTATGTCAGATAACAGCTAGAAGCCCATCTACCCACTTGCAACCACTGTGCTCCATTCCTCACTTCCAAAGAGTTTTCAAAGTATTGTTTTCAAAGCACTTCCGAGTGTTACAGCCGTGAAGAAAGAACTGCTCGGAGTGTAATCCGCATGCAACACCACCGCAATGCTTGCCAAATTTGCAAGCAAAGCCAAAAACAGTAGCTAAAAGGTGAATGACTTGTCCTTAGACAAAATTCAGATCTGAGTAATGGCAATGGTAACTATTTCATGCTATCAAAGAAAGACAGAAAGTACATAAAGTACCACCTTGAAAACGCGTATCACAATTTTCTAAAACATGAAAGCCAAAATGGTGTGTAGTAGAGACACAATGTTTAAGCTGAGTAGGCTTTTAGAATTGTATGCCCGCTTTTATTCTTGCACAGTGGGAATTTGGTTAAAAAATCTGGATCATCACTCTCTCTCGAGGTTTTAATAGATATGACAAAGCACGAGGAAATCATGTCCAGTCAAATCCTGATATTTAAGAGAAGATCTTAAAATGGACATCACTCTGATATATTCTCTAGGTGTGGTGAGAAATCCATTTAATGTTTAGATATCCAGTAAAGCTTTGTAAGTGCGGAGACCATCCCAACCACAATGCAAAACTGATCTCATTATATCTCCGAGTGATTTATTTTCCCCATCGATATCAAAATGTATTCTATCTTGCTTCATGATTTTGTGCAAAATCATTTCTCCCATGTCCTGCTCTTCTACGCTTATGAAACTATTTTGGTAAAAGAACTTACTATTCCTGTTACTTTGGAATTAATTATTTTGGCCTTTTTACTATGTCCCCACTATCTCTAAAATTCTTCTTTTCCACAGATACATCTGTAAAAGCCTTCTGACTTCTCATTTAAGTTCTGATGTTAATTTTTCTTTTCTCAAGCATTGTGCTGTCAGTCAAACTTTAAATCATTTTTTCTGCCTGCATTTCCAGTCAAGATTCTACTCCTAGTATAAAATTTAAAAAATAATCTCATGAGAAAGTTTCAGATTTTGCTCCTTTTATCTAGAGCAAGACAGCAGTCCTTTAGACTATCAGTTTGAGAGGAAAATTATGCAACTGCTCACCAATTGTAAGGAGGTTCATGAAGGTTTACGCACTTAAAATATCTACACAAGGCTAAAGCCACAGAGTAAACAGAGTATTCTGGTGACAGCTGCTTTTAGTTCCAGCTGTACCACAAATACAGAAGGGATCACAAAGAAGAGTTGTTCCAGATTACTGTTACTAGATGTAACAAATTAGAGATCATCACTGGGTCTTCTCCTCCTTCTCATGCAAGGCATGAAACCAGGGGATTGACAGATAACTACCAAGACAGAAGTGGCTTCACTAGCCTGGAAAATGCAATAGTATGCAAGATCAAAGTCTACATCAGCTCCTCAGTGACTTTATGTCTAAAGTACATCTAACAATTTAGGTATCTCACTACAAAAAAACTCAGTTGCTACCAAACTGGATGACAACAGGAAACCATTCTGTTCTCTGTATTCCTTTGCAACATTTTAAGATTTCTCTTGGAGAAAGATGCTATGCTCAGTCATGTTTTTCCCCTAAACCTAAACCATAGACAAAAAATGACTCAACTTTGCACAAATGCAAAATAGGGGTGCCGAATTATTAAAATCATATTTTGCAAAAAATATTCTAGAGCTGTTCTGAGATTTACAGTGCCTGCTGAACTAGAGAAGATAAATATACATATGAAATAAGGGCTTAGGTGTGTTTTTTTTTTTCTTAAAGGACTTCTTGGCTTCCTCTCAACCTCTGCTTCTTTTCCCCTCCTTTCTTATTTCCAGCAGTACACTATCAGTTTCTTTTCTTCCTTTTTAACCCTTGCCACCATGACTACGATCACTAGCAGCTTCATTGAAGGGACAGATCTATTTTCAACTTCTAACACTTCTGTGCCTTTACAAAGTTACCATCTCTTTTATTCCCTCATTCTGCAACAGGTTTTTAAGGCTAAGTTAAACTCAAATTCCTATTTGAAAAATGGTATCTCACTCAGATGTCAACAGTAAATTCTACTAGGGGAAAAACTGATTTTCTTTCTCCTTTTTCGCAGGTTAACCTATCCATATTTCAAGGCCCATTTCAAGGCAAATCATAAAAGGATTCAATGCTTGTGGATCCAGTATATTGAAAAGACTAAGATAAAAGCTCTTCTGGTTGGCTGAAGAAAAACAGAGAGCTGCCACCAGAGTATTCTCATGATGAGTCATTTGCTGTGGAACTCATTCTCCCACTTTCTTTCTGACAAGCCTATGATGGATGTATGCCGAAACGTCCATTTATTCCTCAACCTAGATATAATGATTTATATTTGCTTCAAGTTGCACTTTTTAAAAAAACATCACTAAAGATGCTTTAAGTCTGAAATGTTTCTGCATTTTGGAATAAGTGTTTAAGAAATGTCACTATACTCATTTTACACGTCAATTAATTCTTCTTTCAGAAGAAAGAGCAAAGGGAAGGTGACTTTCCAGTTCTTGTCTTTACTTAAAACATTTACACTGGATTGCCAAATGATGGTGTGTGAGCCTTAACTAAAGAGATGTTCTAAAAATGCAAAATTAATTTAAATTTTGCTGTAAAAATGACTATTATTATAAACGTAGCACTTCAGTCGATGACTTCAATTTGTTATGTCTTATGGTATATACTCTGAACAGGTTTAGTTATGTAAGTTGTCTGCTTCTGTAAACTGCTGGAGTCTGTGGCTTATTTAATATCCACAAATGGCTTCTTTCTTTGAAGAACAGATTATCAAATCATTTTGGCTTGATTCTCAGAAGTCTTACAGAGGCCTATTTATAGATCTACTCGTTTTATGCTTGAAGAAGAAATGGAAACAATAAATGCTCAAATAAAACTTACTTAATCATTTCAAAAAGCTTTGGATCTGAGACCTTGATATTTCGAGCCATATTCCATGAAAGATGAACCATGGGTACTATGGACTTCACGCTCTGCAGTTTATTCCATTCGTACCGTTCCACTGCCAATTTGTATTGACAGGCTATATAAAAAGAAAGTTACAGAAGTAGTTAGTTAAGAAATAAGTACCAACTGAAGTCAAAATAATTTCATTATACCGAAAATTTAGACTTTTTTACGGTGAGACTAAACAGTGTTTCTGAATAACCCATTCCCTGCAACTACATTTAAATTCTATAAAATTTATTTTTAAGCACATATTTATTGTATTTCAGATGCTAAAAAAACACCAGTATCACAGTAGTAACAACCACATGTGAAAACAAGGACTTGCTGACAACTGTTCAATTTCTATGCTGAACAGAGTACACATTTTCAAAAAGTGTTACTTCATAATTTTCAAGCTTTTGACACAAAAAAATCTACATTTGAGATGTCTGTATCTTGCAGACATTTGCGATGTCTGCATATTCTTTATCATTTTACAATGCTACAGTATGTAATTTAAAAATGAAGACTGCACCTTGAGAGATTTGTGCAGTGAGTCAGACTTTCTGATTAAACAGCCTACTCACCCCACCCTTTTAAAAAACTTGTTTTGCAAAATTTACTGTGATTGAACACGTAAGCTCTGTATCAGTCAGTCACATAATCATGGAGATAAACTATTTATTGCACCAAAATGAAATAAAGATACACCTTAAACTATTTAAGAAAACAGGTTTTTTGGGAAATACAATCTGTTCAAATGCTTCATAGAATCTCCTTATTTTAGCTGTGAACTTTTCTTCCATTCTGACATCTAAAAATCTTCTTAAAATCATGGTTCAAAAATAGTGACTTCCAGAGGAGTAAATCTTACATTCCTTTGTTTAAAAAAATTTACAACCGTCCGCATTTCCTGATGCTTTCATTAAGGAGCTATTAGGTATCTTTTACCCTGAAAAGGGGAGATTAGACAAGTCTTCCTATGCATGCTGTAGTAAAGTTTGTTGGGTAGAACAAGTTTTGGAAGAGAAAGTTTAAAAAGCAGCCTACAAAACACAGTGCATGAATTCCTCTCAACATTTTATTCTGCTTGTGTTTGATAAGCTACTGTAAGTTTTAGAAGTCCATTAAATGCGGGAATGCAAAGATAGCATTCTTGCTGCTTTCATTTCCTATTACCAACGGGATTATTTAATGCTTCAACAAATAATGTTTTAAAATACTGTGTATCCATTTTTTAATCCAGAAAACTGAAGTAAACTATTAAGAAATGGCAGGTTCTGTGGCATAGAATTACCTTACAATGCATTATTCAACTATACCTGTAAGAGGGCCAACATTCCAAGCAATGTTGTTGCACCAGCCGATAGCCTGAACCCAGTGAACAGTGCCAGCATTTATCCACACCAAATCCCCTGGTCTTTGAATAAATCGATAAACTGGGACGTTGGCTTCATACAAATCCTCCAAGTTTGGCCACCAAGATCCCATTAGGAAATTCATATTGTTCCTGAAACAATGGGAAAAATAAAGCTGTCAGCATTTATCAGCATATGTATTAGTAGCCAATACTTCAATGACATTACCTGTAAAAAGTGATCACCACTGTATATATTTTCAGCATCTAACCCCTGACACAGTAGGACAAGTCAGAAGGAAAGTTTCAGCTACAGAAATCCTGATCCCAGTTCCCTGTTTTATATCCTGCAACATTAAAATGTTCAACCATCTGCTTATGCGAAATGAGATGATGGCTTAGAGTTAAGTTCTATTTTCCTTTCAATTTTCCAGCATTATTAGTGCTGAGGTAGAGGAATTCTTGCTAGATCTAGCGTGACGTTGGTGCAGAATGATACTTTTTTTAACCTGTGACTGATTTTATACACAGTTGTTAAGAATGCTTTCTGTTTAGAACAATGCAGAACATGTACTCACGCTGTCAGTGTGAGCGTGCAAAACTTGTCTGCACAAGAACTTGTTGGCACCATCTCAACTGCTATTCACAGGTCTATGCTATGTTCAGACAGAAAATGCTACCCCTCCTGAGAAGCATTAAAAAAAAGCCTCCATATGGACTTCCTAACAATGAAATCTTGAGTCTTCCAATACTGTGAAATACATACATTTCTCCCTTCCTCACCCCAATTTTAGAGTGATTTTCTATTTCACCATGAAAGATCACTGGCAAGTTTTCAAAGACCATTTACTCTGGAGAGTTTATGAGGTTACCAAACTTTTAGACTTCCTTTTTACTCTCAGAAAGGTCAGTGGCATGAAGGTAATAGGCCTATTGTCATTACAGACATTGCATTTTTGACAGTGAAATTACAATTCTGAGGAGGGTAATCTTTGTAAAGGTTGATTAAATAAGAGCAGTTGTCAGTAGACAAGAAGAAAATAGGTACTGAGAAGAATATGCAGAACCCTGGGAAAGTTCCGAAGAAAGCTGAGGAGTTTAGGTGAGTTTTTAAATACTCTTTGCCTATTCTTTCTATTTTGATAGATGAAGGAAGTAGAGAAAGTAGGTTTTATGTGATGAAAATGAAGAGAGAGAAACAAGAGGAACAAGAGCTTTATATTCTTGGATTTTTATGACTTTTAGTTCGATCTTAGTTCTTTGAGTTAGAGAAATCAAGAATAGATCAAGCTTAAGCTCATTCATGGATATTTAGGTCTAAGGAAAGCTTCATTCGTGTGTGTTGATTAAATGAAAATATATGTTTTTGAAGGGAATCAAGCTAGTCGAAGTCAAGAGCAAGGAGAAGAGCAAGCTTGATCTTAGAAGTATCAAGTAAAATAGGTGGGTAATATGTTTATAGTTTTATGATGATGAGCAAAAATATTTGTGTGTGTGAATACTATAAATGTTT
>JAOWBP010050739.1:0-18084 GCA_028571105.1 Tragopan temminckii | reverse complement strand
GGGCACGGTTGGCCCTTTGGCTGTCAGGTACACTGCTGGTTCACATTCACCTTGTCATCATCCAGAGCCCCCAGATCTCTTTCTGCAGGGCTGCCCTCCAGCCTCTCATCCTCCAATCCATGCACATAGTCTGGGGCTGCCCCATTCCAAATGCCAAATCTGGCACTTGCTCTTGTTGAACTTCAAGCGTTTGGTGGCAGCCCTGCCATCCTATTTGTCCAGGTCTCTTTGTGAGACTGCTTGGTGCAAGTTACCCTTGAGGGAGTCAACAGCTTCTGCAAAGTCTTTGTCTTCCCATTAATGATGAACAAGCAGATGCTCAGTTTCTTTGGTTATGTGCTCTGAAATTTTGGAGAAAAAATGGTGTAATAATCCTGAGTATTATTACAAATTTAGTTTGCAAATGGTTTTGTTATATGGGTGATCGATTTCCTATATCTGCAGTGCTGCACAGAATTATTTCCTTGAGTCACTCATACAGGAGAATGCAGAAACTTGTCTCTCTTTTTCTTTTTCTTTTTCTTTTTCTTTTTCTTTTTCTTTTTCTTTTTCTTTTTCTTTTTCTTTTTCTTTTTCTTTTCCTTTTCCTTTTCCTTTTCCTTTTCCTTTTCCTTTTTTCACAGAAGGAGAGAGGAAATATGCTTTTAGTAAAAGATATGGTCTGTTTTGTGAATGATTAAGCCTTGTCATTGTCTTCATGGGAGGATGAGTTAGAAATAAAAGCACTGACATGACCCTACCCCAAAATCTCTATTTCTTTTAAATCTGTAACCTTCATTCAAGAAGTGATGTTTATTAAGGTTACAATGAAAGGGGTGGTAGGTGGGCAGTGTGCTACTAAATGGCAGTATATAGACAGAAGTGTAAAGAGCTGTGAAGTGCAAAGGGCATTTAATGAACTGGTGTCCTGGTGTCAGAAACTTTTCTTGAAACTTTTACAAAATTTTAGGTGCTTTTGTATATACCAGTGTATTGTTTTCAAAGAATTGATATAGTTTTATTTTAGTGAATTCAGATGGGTATGTGATTAGTTTATTGTTCCAATTTTGTTTTAATCATAAATGCATTATGGAAGGCAGTGCATTGAAACTGAAGGGTTCTTTTAAAATCCATGGGCTTCTGTTTGAAGATTAGTTGTTTCAAAGAATACTGAGTTTGATGTTCTTGTTTGTTCTCTTTTTCTTAACAAAAATAAAAAAAAAATGTTTGAGAACTTAACGTCCTTACCTCACACAAGAGAGTGGCTTCATTCAAATCTGGAATTGTTCTGATGCTCTTTCCTTTAGAAATGGGGTTAAAAGTGCAGAAAAACAATTTTGGAAATACTGTACACGGTAGCCATGTAAGCTGTTTGGCTCTAAAGGGGTAAGAAAATTTATTTTGGAGCAAGTGCAACTTGTTTGGCTTTGGTCTGAACTTCCTCTGCCTTCCTAGGGACACTCTTCCTATAAGCAAAGTCATCAAAACCTTTTCTTATTACTGATTGAAAAAAAAAGTGTGTTTGAATGAAGTCTGTGAAATCTCATACAATAGCAGCTTTATTTTATTGTATAAGAAACAATGAATTCAAAGTGAAAAGTGTTTCTAACAGAAAAATAAACATTTTAAGAAACCCTGCAAGGAATATGTGGGGTTGCAGCCAACATTTAATCTGTTCTGCTTGACATTGCAAAAATAAAATAACTAATGTATTAGTCTTATTACCATATGCTTGCATATTCATTCAGATCCAAATTTTTCTATTCTTTAGTCCCTTCTCTTTTTCTTTATTTATGATGTGGTAAGTAAGATAAGTTTTAAATGAATTAAATATGTATGTATGGATAAAACACTAGCTTTTAAAAAATAAAGGGAAAAAAGGGCAACACCTCACAAGCTAAGCTATAAAAGGATTAAAGTCACACAGATAATAAATTGCTCTATTTGTAAAAGACAATGAATAAGGAAATACAAATTTCATTTAATTGCCATTTTAATCTTTAACCTTAGTAGTTTTATCATCCTTCTTCAATTACAGCAATCAATTGCATGAAAACTAGATGACATACTGTTGTTTGTCAGTAGTTAAGAAAAAAAAAAAGGTAGTAATTGTTCATTGCTGGATTGAAAACTGAATGTAAGGCAGCAGCCTGAAAAACAGATGCAGCATGAGAAAGTGGAAGTAAAAATAGAAAGCATAAGAATTTTTCCCTTTATTCAAGATTAAGTACAGTCACTAATTAAGTAGAATACAGAATAGTGGAATATAGAAATTCCAGAAGAGAACCATTGAAATGATTATAGGCCTGCAAAGTATGATCCATTAGGGGAGACTGAAAGAGTTTGAGTCTAACTTAGAAATGACTGGAGAGGTACCTAAATTTTTTATGTTAAAGAGGTTATTAAAAAGCCAAAGCAGCTAATTTGTTTTCCAGCGTACGCTCAGAAGTTTGAAAATCAATTTACAGCAAAGTAAAAAGAAGTTAGACATTAGGAAAATGTTCCTAATGGTAAGTGCAGTTAAGATCTTTCAGAGTGGACATTATTAGCAAATGTTAAGTACAAACTATTTTCCTTCAAGTAGCTGGATGAACTTCTGTGACCCCTCAAGGTTCGCTCTTTCCTTGCTTGCTGTTAGAGAACATTTGATGAGAAAATACTGATACTCATCAAAGTTGTAAGTCAAGCTGTATATTTAACTGCATGAATGAACTGTACAACAGTCTGCTTATAGGGTATAGTTTTGTATAAACCACCACCTGACCACATATTTTTTTCTCCATTTAACATTTTCTCGGTTAGGAAAAACACTAAAAAAGGAAGGAAACTACTATAGACAGCACCCCCTGGTTCACCTGGGCACTAATTTGGTTTTGCATACTTCAGTGTTTTGTGTTCGTGTGCCTTGCATGTTTTGTGCCTAGTACATACATCTCTGAGAAGGTACCACAGAGGACTGTTGGCAGAATTTGGGTTCATGAACAAGACTTACCTGAAGTGTATTGTTGGAAATCTGTAGAACTTACCTTTGATTTCCTGGCTATGGGAAAAGAAAAGGTTAAGTGAGATTGCTGTCTTTTACGTGGCCTCTTTTGTTTTCTGAAATTGTCCTGTTCAGTTTCTGTATGTTTATGCAGGAAGTCATGTCAGTGAAATTTCCATATTAAACATAAAATTTTAAGATTCATCTGTTCCTTGCTTCCTGATGAATGTGTTTGCTCTTCATCAGCTACCCCAACATATTCCGTGGTACCCAAACAAAAGTACGTTTGTGGCACACTATTTTCATAGTACTCACCAGGTCTTGCTTTTAACTACACATTAAGAAAGGAAATGCTACTTTTCCATTTTACAGATGGAGAATTGACAGACTGTCATTCAGGAATGTGGTGGTGAAGTGGGAAATCAGTTACTCACAATCTTATAATATTGGCTCATATCCTGGAACTTTTGCTTTACATTTGATGCAATTTAATATCATTACTGGGAATGAAATTTTCTTTACAAACTTAGAGTAGGTAGCTATGATTTATGCATTTTTATTTTGTTTGTCTTTTCTAAAATACATAATGATAAATTCTTAGCAGTGTTCTGTGCCTCTTAACTATAATTCAAGTCAATTGGCCTGAGTAGAATTTGATTTAAAAGCTATGTGTATTCTGAGAAAGTCAGTTTTTAAGGTAATGTGTTGAGTATTTGATGTGAATTTGCATTTGATTTACTGTTGAGTTTTCCTGTACTTCATATGTTCATCATACCACACAGTTGTTCTTGTATTTATGTTCATTAGCATGGCAATGCTGCAATGGTAAGTACAATAGGAAGGTTTGGAAAAAGATAAATAATTTTGCATTCAGCCCATATTTCTGTATTGTGTAAATAGACTTGTAGACACCCACTAAATGATGAAAATAAGGGAAAAAATAAAGACTATTCTGACTCCTTTCATCTGGTACATTAGATTTCTGAGTGGAGAAAAGAAGGGAATTAAATGATGTTTTAATGAAAACTCTACATCAAACAAAAAAACATGCATGCTCTTTCAACAAAGATGAGGTGAAATTGTAGTTCTGCAATGTTTTTATAGCTATTTTCATTTGTTTCATGATAGCCCTTCATTTCTTTTTTCTTCTAAGTACTTCACTTTACCTTGACTCAAAGTTGTTAGTGATCTTAGACAGTAAACTCATTGTCTGAATCCCAAAGTTAAGCCAGTGTTGTTAGTGATCAAATGAAACCCTAATCCTCATCTTGAAATCTGTGTAGACGTCGGGATTATTCATAAATGTGTTCCTTGAGGTCATGTGTGCCTTGAAGTTTGGTTCTGGAGTGAGTTCTCTTGCTCCTGTAAATACAGATGCAGGACATGTGAAGCCAAAATGAACGCTAATTGCCTGACAAGTTTCTATTCTGCTTTCATCTGTCCTTCTGTGTACGTATTGTGGCTTCTCAGTGCAAACATGGTCCTCTCTATAGTCATATCTCCCTAGCTTGTGGTGCTACTAGTGGAATAAAGACTTTGTTGTAAACCATACCTTAAATTGAAATTTTGGTGAACTGTTAACACAAAAGAATCTTTTGTTATGCATCCATGCAAACAACTAACCAAGTGGTACAGAAGTTGTGTGGCTTTTTTTCAGGGCATTTATTTCAGATACTTCTGTTGCTGATATGTGGAATTAAGTGACAAAGAGAGCAGTTGAGGGACATGTTCTTCTACTCTTACGGACTTTTGTACAACAATATTCTCAGTGCTTGTCTTCTAGATGCATCTTAGTGCTTAGTAGATGTAGCATTCCAGTTCAGATCTGGAGTGCATTTTTTAATGCAATTAGCTACCTTTTCAGCCGGCGCAGCTTTGGTTTGTGTCAGCAAGCATCAGTAATCCACTACAGGAGCTGGATTCCTTTCTGATGAAACTAAACAAGATTAGCTGCTAACAATTGTTTGGCAGACTAGACCTAACTAGGCTAGTTTGGAATAAAACCCCAAAAATGGTGAGTATGGTGTGGTGAGTAGCTCCTCAGCGCAGTCATCCTTTTGCATTACACACAGACTGTTGCATGTTTTCACACATGCTCATAATTAGCCAAATTTTGCAGGTATCTAATCTCCATGCTGAGATACCTCATCCAGCAAGATCATCCCTAGATAAAGGAATGTTTATATAACTAGGAACAGGACAGAAACTTCCAATGTGATACAGAACTGCTCCCTGTCTTTGCATGATTGTCAGTACAAACTTCCCACAAAATCATCTTTGCTGTGTATTGTCAGGGTGGTGTCACTGATGTAAAAAAAAAAAAAAAGCTCTTATCCAGAGGTGTTGACATGTCTGTGAGCTGTTAGTGGCACAGCTGTGCACTTGGAAGAATATTCTCACAAAGGTCTGTCGGCTTCCTTGTCTTTTATGTGCTAGTATGGTTCACTGATGTTGATGCTGTGTTTTGGGCGTTACAAATATTTGCTTAAATATTTTTACACGTATATTCTTATACCCATTAAAAAGTCTAACTTTGTCTCCCATTAAATTTTTGGCACTTTATTCCTCCCTGATCTTGGATTTGTGTCATTCCTGCGTTTTGCTTCCTTGTAGTCTCACCACCACCAACGTTCATTGCATACACTTCACAAACAAGGACAACCTGCCAGCTTTAAATCCCACATTGCGCCCCGACGGTGTAACACAGTGTGTGTTTTCTTCAGAAATGTTGTGTTTACTCTCTTAGCTGTTTCTTCATAACATAAAGATAGATTGAATAATAGATATAACAAGTAAAAGTCAGCTGGAGGAAAAAAAGTAAGCATTCTTTTCACATACTCTGTATGTAAAATTTAATTCTAGTGCTTGCTCAGACATTTTTATATCATTGTATGTGTGCCCCCAGACTAGAGTACTAACGTGAACGTGAGCTTATTGCCTGAAAGGTAGTTAACAGTTGACTAAATTGTGTTGGTCACCAAAACTCTGTATTCAGAAAACAGAAATAAAGGAAAGTAGAAGCAAGGATGATGAAAAACTTGGGAAAGAAAAGTGTAAGAAAGGAAAGAAATACAGAGCTGAATTAACAATATAGAGAAGGAACGAGACTGGAGGAGGTTGTTAAGACTGAAGGGCAAAAGTCTTAATGTTTGCATCTTTTAGAATTATTTTTAATTTTTAGACTTCTGTCTCTGTTTTGAAAATTTATTTTGCTTCATAGCGCAGAACATTTAAACTGCATTAGTTTTAGCAGTTCTCAGTATTTAGTGTAGCTCGTTGGCACTGAGGAGAAGCTGGTTTTTTTCCAAGCAGGCTTCAAAGAACTCCACTTTCAGTTTCCTTTAAAAACGTTCTGTTCTTATGCATGAAGCAATAAGTCCAACAAACAGTTATAGAATATGTTTTTTTCAAGTTCAGATAAAGGAGGTGATATACCTGATGTTGTCTTTTTCGTGTGGAATCATCCTATGGAGAAATGGTCCATTTTGGTGCTCCAACTTAAGTTTGCCAGAAACTTAGTAGGTGAAAACTTTCTGTTGGATTTCTGATAAACCTTAGATGGTAGGACAGCTACAGGCTACCCATTCTGGTATGTCGTTTGTGACTCTGAAATTTTGTCCTGTGTAAAGCCTTTCAGAAAAGTCCTGCTTACACACTTCTATCAGACCCCACTGAATATTAGTAGAATTATTCTTCTATTAAGGGGATTCCCCCCCTGTAGGAGCTGGGTATCCTCTTCCCTATGTTTTGTCAGGCAAATGCTAGGTACCTGGAATGTAGGAAATCTGAAGAAGAAACTAAACTTGTGTGGTAGGATTCTTTGCTCGAGGTGCTTGTTTTTTCTGACTCGGAACATTCTCTGTGGATTCTGAAATATTCCAGACTGGGGACACTGCAGAAAACTTGTTTCCACTTTACTTTGTTATAGAAATCTTAATTCAGTCCCTTTGGGAAAATCCATGCACAATTTCCCTTGCCTACGAAAGTGCCAAAGTTGTAACAATTTGCCAATGATTGTTCCTCCCTTTTGGAATTTTTCTCTGTAGTGAGTAGATTGTCAGTGTTCGCGGAGCCTCCTACATGTACCCAAAGACCCCTACAGTGAAAGGGATAGGCAATCTTAACAAAAAATAAGTAAAAAAACCCCCAAAACTTCAGGAACTTAGCCATCTGTTCAGTAGAACAGCTTTACATGTTTTATTTACAATACATAACTCTTGCTCTAACAGACTCTGTCTCATCTGTGAAGAGACACTTTCAGGGTTACAGCTTTACATTTAAATGTCAGAAGAACTTGAAACATATGTACTATATTTTCTGTTCCCACCGAACCCATTGGTTCAGTAGGTTTTCACTAGAGAGATGGCAATAGCATTGAAGTTACTGGACATCCAGAGCAAAATACAAGATAACTTTGGCTTTCCTATTAAATAGAATACTTTTGGATGAAGCTCAAATAGATGGTTGCAAATATGAAATGCTTTATTCTACATAATAAATGCGTTCTCTTCTTCCATACTGAATCAACTCCCATACTGCTCTCAAAAGTGTTTCAGGGTGGTTGTAATCTGTACTACAGCTGCATTTCGTTCCGTGACACTGGCAGAGGGGCACAGAGGGGCTTTGCACCACTGTTCTGTTTTGCTTTTCAGCTCAGTTTGCAGAGCTTGAACCATCTTCATTCTCAACAATGCTGCCACTAAATCTACACATTAAAAATCTAAATTCTAGTTATGTAGGCATCAAATTTTGGAAATACAGTATTAATTGTGGATATATGAGCATGATTTACAAATCTCAAATGTGGAGAAATAATTAGCTGAAAGATAGCTTGTGGAGAAGTTTCCAGAAAGCTTGGTAGTGCAAATGGCAGGTTTTTGAAGGTGATAGTAATTCAATGCAGTTATCCATCACCCTGAAGTCTGGGAAATTCAAAGGCTACAGGTAAGTGTACAAGTTTGCTCTGTTATCCTTGAAAAATAACAGACAAAAGGCAAGTGCTGCACTCATCTTCAAAACATGACAAAAATAGAAGCAGTCAGCCTTACTCTGATCTGTGGGGAAATTATGGAACAGGTTGTATTGGAATGCATTTCTGGACACCTGGAGAGAAGGAGCTAGCTGAAAGCATATTTTTGCCTCACTGAAACTTTTGCTTTGCCTACTGAACTGCACCAAAGTTCCTGTGCCAGTGCATTCAGGAAGCAATTATATGTAAGCACTGCATAAATTATGAATGCATTGGTTATCCAGAAGTTAGAGGTAGGCGGTATCTGTAGGAGAGCACTGGGAAGTGTTTATGATATAATGTTTATTTTATACTGAAATGTAATCCCTGTATTGTACACTGATTGCAGCTTTGTGCATAGAACAGTGTTCTTTTAAGATTTGCTTATGCAACTCTTTCATATTACAAAGAAGTGAAAGATACTGCCGCATACAGATCTGATTAAAACACACCCTGTGATTCATTGAACAAACAAGGCAAAATAGTGCCCATTAAATCACTTCAGGGGTTTTTAGAAAAAATCACCTGTGTTGCAACTTGAATGGAAGTTTGCTGAGGGTGCATTGTCTTTTTCCAGAGAACATGTAAGGTTTCTCAGTGGAATCAGTCGTAGTGCCATTCCAGCAAATGAGTAAAACTTCTGCGATATAGCAAAACTCAATATCCAGAACTGTTCTGTTGTTATAGGTAGATTTTCCCACTTCCTTCATTAGCTTTGGTTGTTTGCAGTAGTCTTGGTTGGGCAGTTACAATCTGTAACTCCTCCATAATCAATTAAAACCTTACTGATTTTCTTAAATGCTTAGCTGAATTCTGATATCCATTGTTGGGAAAATAAGATTTGTTTTTCAGCCTTTTGCTGGCCGTGGGGAGAGCTATTGATTTATTGGGGTTACATTATACCTTCTCTTGTAAACCTAGTCTTTGTTGCATAAATTTACAATTCTATAACATGTTTTACGGGAATGTCCTGGCATCTTTTAAAATTTCACTGATAAAGATGCTTTCAGGTTGTCCAGTGTAAAACCAGCTTCATTGGCAGTGGCTTCTTTGTTTTCTTTGAGCAAGAAGGTAGCAGAGGAGACAGCTTCTAACCTTGAAGTTGATGGAAGCTCAGCCTGGAAAAAATCAAGATGTTGATCGAAGCAATCAAGAAAATGATGGATTTGAGTTTGATTTATTATGCCTTTTAGTCGCTCAAGTTCACAGTCTAAGAAAATCAAATTTCTGCTAAACTCAGGGAGCTGCTGCTCCTTGTTTTGTTTAGTTTGTGTGCTTTGTATACTAGAAATATGAAGTTTTCCAGTCACTTATACTTTGTCCAATATGGATTGCTTTTACTTGTCAGAGTAAACAGTGTCTACATATGCTGTGTACAATTCACTCACGTTCCGGAGAAAATGCTGCCTTGCATTTAGTTTCTACTAACTATTCAGAAGAGATCATTTTACATTTTACAATATTTTTGCTTCATGCTTCATCTTGGCATTTCAGAACTTCAGCCCTTTAGCAAACCACTTAGAGAAATCATCTTACCCTGGTTATGGAAATGATGAAGGAATCAGCTATGGCTTGGAGCTTCTTATGCCACATTGCATCAACAAGCATCAGATGGTCTCTACTTCAGGGTGACCTTTAGTCCTGTAGCCTAAATGAATGAAAGCAAGTATAGGCTTAGTAAGTGTTATGAAGCCCATCAGAAAACAATATAAACAACAGGCATTATTTGCATGGCATGACCTTGCTGTGGGTGTAGTTGTTAGGAGCTCAGATGGAATCCCAGAGAAGGGGCTGGGCAGAACTGAGAGGCATCATTGGGGGTCCCATATCCCAGGGATACAAGGGGCTCCTCAGCAGAGTTCTGAGTCCAGTGTTCCTTGCCAGACCTCATATCCCCTTGACAAGCACAAACACTGCTCCTTCTGCAACTTCTCCAAGCATCTGGAGGCCATGCCTTCTTCAAAGCAGCAGGACTGAAGTAGTAATCTCAGGTGAGACACATTTGCATCAGTTCAGACTACTATTATCTTCTGTTTTTTTCATCTAAATTCAGATTAGTACATCTGTGTATCTTGAGGAAAATCATATAAATGAAATTGGAGGCTTAATATGTCGTTCTGAAATAACTTCTAAGAAACTTGATAGAAGCTTTAAAGTATTTTGGCTGGTTTAAGCTTTCACACTGGAAAAAATCTAAATTTTGAAATGAATGACTTGTGGAGGAGGGAAGAAGTTGTATGTTTAAGTGATGGTATACCCTTTCCCCTTTTGAGAAAACCAAAGCATGCTGCGTTTTTAATGTTGATGACTCCTCGTTAAAAACTTTACATGCTCCTAACTGACTTCAACTTGCTGAAGGACTGCCTTTTTCTTTCAGATGTGTTAGAGTTCATATTAGCACTACTCTACCCTTGTTTCTGAATTATTCTAATGACGGCAGCCACTCCACCAACCTGTCTGTCAAGATGTGGGTGGCAGGCTATTATTTCACTTCATAAATCATAATTTACAGGGCTTTTTATATCCATCTTGGGGATAAACACTTTATGCTTTGTGTTTTCAGCAGCAATATAAAATGTAATTGATACTTAAAGCAATATGTTAGAAATATGGACGTAGAAAACTGGGAGAGAAAAATCACAAATGTTTCGTTTTTCTGTGGGTTGGTCTACATACTGAGCATTTTTTCCATCTGATTTCATATTCTTAGCACTTCAACAGAGGATGATGATGAATTACATGTACATGATTGCTGCCTGTAGGTTACTATAAGGATGTTTCTCTAGTTACAGGCACTCAGCGAATCAGTAGCTCAACAGGGATGTTTTGTAATGTTTCTTGTGCTGCTAAATAAACTGACCATTTTGCACTATTGTCTTCTAGATTCATGAAAAACTGCATTATTACGAAAAACAGAACCCTGTGCCCATACTCCACAGTGCAGCAGCCTTGGCAGATGATGTAAGTGTCCCCTGCTGAGATCACTGGTACCAAGTCTCCCAAAAAACTGTCTGCAAGCAAAGCTCCTCATAGTGCAAACATATGAATGTAATCCTCTGAGCTGAAATCATAAGAAGCTGCAAATGTTTCCAAAGGTGCTGTCATCACTGGGCTTGTTGCTGATATTACTTTGATTTTTATTCACTTGCCTGTTATAAAAACACTGCATGTTAGATAGCCTCTTGTTCTGCTGTAGTAACTACGTAATAGAAATTACAGGTTGGAATTCTACTGGGAGGGAAAAAGCTGTCAACTATTAGTGTTTTGAGAAAGTCACAGACAAGAGGAATGCTTTAGAAAAATAAAGACAAATGAGATAGCAGTCCTGCTGACAGAACATGAAAAATGATAGATAATACTACAGAAATGAAGCATATGAAATGCTTAGGAAGAGGGCTTGTTAAAAAACAACAACAACAACAACAACAAAACCAACACACAAAAGTTATTTAAGAGAAAGTACAGTAGTGATTTATGGATATTGGAGCTTTCCAAATTACCTTCATAACCAAAAAATAAATGGTAGAAGTGGTCACCATTGATGGAGTAGTTAATTTCCTGTTACTATAATTTTTATTTTAAAGAAAAAAATCCAGTCTGCCATTTCTTTCTATTTGGTTAATTCTAGGATTCAGATGAATTGTGCACACACCTGTATAAACTATGACTGAACCTGAGGTAGGCCAGGACAGAGAAATGTTTAATAAACTGTGGTTTAGGTGAAATCCAGAAATCTTTGTTGCACCTGATGATCTCTGGTTGTTTTCTTGGAAAAGGGCATAGGTATTAGGATCTGTTTCAAATACAGCATGTTTGAAACTTCAAATATTTTATAGATGTTTTAAAATCTTAACCATTTTTAATATAACTCAGAGCTTTTCAAATTATACAAATTGTTAATGTTGTAAATGTAGAATGATAACATTTTAAAGAAAAAACTAAATTAAACATTTGAAGGCTATTGAAAAAGGGATATAATGTAATTTAATCATGCTTCAGTAGGAGGAGAGCTATATCCTATAACATACCAAGTATAATAATGCATCAGTTTTGACATCAGGCATAAATTAGTAATATTTTTTTAACCTTCAAGTAGTTTTGAATAATGTTGATAGTAATTTTGAAAATTAGAAACCCAGTTGAAATTCTCTTCATTAAGTTCCTGATGACATATTAATAATCCTTGTTAACATTTGTTTTATGGATCTCTGGGCTAAAATTCTTAATAAGAATCATTTCTTATTTTTGGATGCAAAATATGATTCTTGATATTTTCAGAAATGCTGAGCAACCTCATTCTTTGTTCAGCTCCATTTAAAATACATAGTGTTGGATATCCCCAAATTGAAGTAGTCTCTCACTCTTCAGTTAAGAGAGGTCAGTTTTTTCTTTCCTTACTCTAAGGATGTATTATTATGCATATTTATACATGGCACTATTTTTAAAACGTACATATGTTGGAACATGAATATCTCTAGACATCTGCTGTTTCCAAGCATAGCTTTTTTTTTAACGATGCTATTGCAGGCACTTTGTTGTCGCTTATGTGTGGTTGAACAGCTGGTTTTATGGGCACCATCCTATGGAACTGGGATGTCCTTTGGCAGCTGAGGTCAGGCCTGCATTTTGCAGGATTTTGTGCGTTTTAGTAGCTATCAACAAGCTTTGAGGAAGTGGATTTACATACAGTGATTTTTGTACTCCCCAAATGCATGGATTTTTACGGTTGAAGCATTACTCAGTTTTTGGCCCATCCATCTAACTAAGTGTCAGCTTCAGGGACTGAAGTGCATGTTGGTGATGGAACAGCTTATTTCAGTAGGCTTTAAATTACCATTTCCCCCCCCCCTAGTTCTATAGTTATACAAAGAAGGAAATATTCTTACTATCAAGTATATATTTCCTATTTTAAACGTGAATTTGGGATGCTGCTAGTGTAACTAGAAACTGTTTAAGGAGTGTATTTTTATTCTTTTGTTTGGTATTAATTTTTGAATCAATTTTAGAGGTAGCAATTGTGACTGGGCTTATTTTCTGAAGGTTTTCATGTTCCTTGCTGCCATTTCTCCTCATGCTTCATTGTTGGTGACTGTTACAGTCAATTTTCCATCAGAGATTCTGTTTGCCTCTAATTTTGGAGCAGCAGTGTTTGATGCAGTTTTCTTGATTTCAAGCAAATAATATAAATGTTGTTGAAACTATAGATGTATTCTTCACATAATGCTTCTAGGCTCTAGAAATGCAGTACTGACAAAAGAGGTTTCAGAACTTCCTCAAGAAACTTCAAACCCTCTAAGCACGGTGTTTCCCATCTCTCCAGCCTCACTCCAAATCTGCATCCCTCCTCTATTTTATTTTTCTTTTTCCAAAGTTTTCATGAAGGACTTGGTAAAATATTGTGAATCCTTCAACAGAGAATCTTAGAAGAGTTTCTCTGTCAGCTCTTCCTGCAGTCTTTGGCACGTGAGGTGATCCAAAATATTTCATATTCACTGTACTGCTGCTAGCAACAGTAAAAAAAAAAAACAATAAAAATCCAGTCTAAAAGCGCTAGACGCAAGCAAGCAGCTCTGGTGATAGGTGTTTGCAGATCTGGTAACTTAGTTCTGCCTTCCAGCTTCTCTGGATATCGCAAGGCATTACATGTGCATTTAAGACTCTCATGGGAGTATTTGGAAAACTCTTATAAATGATGTGAGTGAAAACAAATTTTTAATTTTTTCATTTCTGAACAAGTATTTTCTAAATTACAGTGAGATTCGAACATCTGGTAAAGCAATAACAAAATATTCTTCCTCTTGCTGTTACGTACCCGCGTTTACATTTGCACCATCAGAGCAATGAGCTCAGAAGTTTAAACTGCTCGTACACGTCATCCGACTGAAGGCTAGTCCTGATCAATAATACACTAATTAATAGATTTTATTCTGTGATGAGAAGGTAAAGAATGAAAAAGGAGCAAAGGGGAACCTGTGTCACTGGACTGCCGTCATTCCTATCACAGATTATTGTCGGTTTTGCAGAGCTTTTCCATAGAACATGCAGACTAAATTGCAGTCGGATTATTTTAGTGTTTGGCTTTATGGGCATGAATGTATTTCATTCTGCCCTTCTCTACAGCAGTTGTTTTCTAATCTTTCTGTATGATTACCCGAATGTTAAGGTTAACATTAATTATATCTGGACATTTTTGTCTGTGAATTATAGGTGTAAGGCTTTGGGAGTGCACATGCGGAATTTTTCTGCCAGTTCTGTTAGCTTTCTGTTGAAGCTTAAAAAAAGTATTCAAACGATGTTTGATGTTGTCTATAACTGCTTCTAGGCTTGTCTATTATATATTATTATGCAAAATGTGTTTCAATACAGGCTTATGTTGAAAACTTATATAAATTGCAAGTAAGACTTGAAAATTAAGCTAGATGAATAAAATTACTGGCTCCAAATAACCAATTTTTCTTAGAAGTGTTTTTATGATACTGATTTAGTGCAAAGAAAATGAGTGATTATCTGAAATCACATTTTGGATTATGAGCCATGTAGCTTCAGAATCTTAAACTAAAGCTCAGTGCTCTGAAATATGTTTTAGTTTTTCCTTCTTCTGGAAAAACAGTCGAAGTCTGAAATCCTGTAGTAAAATATGCCTCTTGAGTCCAAATTAGCTGAGAATGTCATGATAAGAAAAACTAAAAACATGAGCCAAATAGCCATGGGATTAAAAGTTAGACTGCTGCTCTATTGTTCACCGAACCACAGTTTTGTAATATAACCAAACATAAATTACTGACCTTGTTGTTAGGACATAGTCTGTGCATTTCAGGGCCTTGAATTGCTGATGACCTGTTATAAAGTATATTATGTTTAACCTGCTTCACGTTTAACAAGCTGCTTCCAGTGTATGTGTAAACATAATAAAAGGTTCAGATTGCTTGCACTGTAGGGGCACTTTGCTTTCTTATCCCACTCCTAAACAGCACAGCTACTGTGGGTTTTTGGAAGCAGTGTGGATTTCACCACCTCATTCAAAACTGTTTTTTATAGACAGTGTCAAAGTTTGATCCAGTCGTTTTTACAAGCAGTCCTTTGTCTGCACGCGAAGGACCATTCACTTAAATGAAGTGCTGGGATTTGCCCTCATTGCTATAAATCAGAATGTGATCTGGCTGCACTGTTGCCAGAAATGATTACTTGTGTTAAACTGAGCCGAAAGGCCTGGCTTAAATCTAGTCCGCTGAGGGCCAGAAAGAGAAGCATGGTGATTGATGGTGTTTTTCTTCATGCTGGCTTCTGTTTGAACACACTGGAAAGTAATAACCTTGAACAAGATAGATTCTTGGTTGTCACTGATGCACTGGGTAAAACAATGCCTTTCTAATGGTCTCCCTGTCAATTCAATCTCCCCCACAGCTGGCTGAGGAGCTGCAGAGCAAGCCACTGAGCAGCGAGATCAGAGAACTGCTGAAACTGCTGTCAAAACCCAATCTCAAGGTGAGGATGTGTTGCACCTGCAGAGCGCTGACTGCATGGGTGCGTGCAGCTGCTTTCTCAGGCTGTGTGGGTTTAGTCTGCCTTAGCAACTACATGCATTTCCAAGAAAGGGGCACGATGTTAATAGGAAATACTATTTATGAAGGAACACATTTAACACGACCAGTAAATTATGCTGTTACCAATATTTATAAAAGGAAATCAGTGGAAAACCATTGTTTATTTACAACGCATATGGCAAAAACTAGATGCTTGCTTTTTTTTCTGCAGATTATTTTTATTGTATAGTCTTCATAAATTTATTTTAAAAGTGCATTTACTGAAAGATCATCAGTCTTGGTGTTGGTTTAATTGCACTACGCATAAATGGTATGACCTGATATTTAGAAAAAGACTCCTGATGGATATTTTCAAAAAAATATAATTTGGAAAACTTCCTGCCAAGTTTCTGGGGTTCACCACGGTGCATCTGTCAGTAGCCTCAGAGCTATAGAGAATCACTCAGGTTGAAAGGGATCTTGGGAGGTTGTCTTGTCTGTAGTCCATCATCCTGCTCAAAGCAGGGTCAACACTGAGTTCAGAGCAGGTTGCTCTGGGCTCTGTCCCAACCAGATCTTGGAAATGCCTGGGAACAGACATTCCACAACATCTCTGTGCAGCCTGTTCCAGTGCCTAATTATCTTCATAGTAAGAATTGTTTCCTTATATCCAGTAAGAACCTCTTGTGTACTGTTAATGCACGCTATTTTTCCACTGTGAAGAACAAAGAAAGAATAACAAGCAACTTAGTGCTCTAGGTGCATTTTGCATTGCTAATTAAATGCAGGAGTTGATAAGTTTAGAGGAAAAACTGTGGTATGGAAAGGAGTACTCTGTAAGACAGTTTCTTCTTTATATTCCTTATAAAATACTGATGTAAAAAACTGACATGATAAATATAAAGTGCTGTAACACTTTAAGCAAAGATCTTTTTTGCCTCCTTTTTAAAGATTTTTGCACATTTGGTTGTTCTGTAGTTTACAAAGTGACCAGCTGTTTTTTCTCTGAAGGATTGAGTAATGGCAATAGCTTATTACAAGACAAAAAGTTGATGCATCAAATTGCAGAGATCCTCAGTGTCACTGTGGATATGTTTTTAGCGATGGCCCATGCATGCCATGCTTCCGAAGCTTTAGTGGATTGAATCTGAAGACATCTGGTTTACCACTACTGCATTTCTCCCTATTTCTCTCTCTTTCAGCCTCCTTCCCCTCCTCTTGCTGTCTTTCCCTCTCACTCTTACATTCTTTCTCTCTTTCACTCAGTGTCTTGCTGTCCCTCTGTGTTTCTCTCACTCTCACTGTTACATTTAAGCTGTTAGATTCTCATCTTAACAGGATTCTAGGAAAAGAGTTGCTGTACCCTCAGTAGGGTTAATAAGCTTGAACATATGCATTAATTTAGGAGATATCTTCCTTGGCTGTAGGAAGAAGAACTGGTGGCTGTAGGGTCCCAAGACCTTTGCAAAGTCACACCAGCTCATCCAGAGCAAGGGGCAGCTTTCTCTGCCCTGCATAGCTTGTGTGTGCTAGGGAGAAAAACTGTCAGTATGCCTATTTCCTAGAAATTGTCTTTTCTACCCACCATCTGCTGTCAGACATGACTGGAAGGGATGGTAAATATCACAGCTGTCTCCGTCACGTTGACAAGACAAGCGTGCTGCATGCATTTCACAGGCCATTTAGATGCTTTTTCCTCCTTTCTCTTAGACAGAAGGGGAAAAGAATGAAGGAGTTGGGATTCAGTTTTCTAGTTATTCTCCTGAAATGCTCTTAGTCTGTGCACTTGAATCAGAGCTAATGTAGTACCTTGCTGAAGATTTTCTCACCCTTCACTATTAGGCTGATGCTTAGAGAGGATTTGTTTCTCTTCTAGATTCCTAGGACAAAATGATGTCCAGAACAAAACTTTTCCATGCGTCTGAGATTACTTGGGATAACTGATGCATGTTTTCCAATGATGCTATATAGACTTTATCTGAAAATTTGTATATGGCTTAATTTGGGATTGATTTAAGCCATCTGTGTTTTACTCTGCAGGGGAAACTTTCCTCTCCTGACCTGGCTTATAACCACAGTGCTATCTAGAGCCAGCAGGAGAGCTTCCACTGCCTCCAGCTCTTCTGTAGCACATTCATGGCACCATGATAGATGGCTAGGATAAATTTCTGCACTACAGCACTGCTTGCAGAGGTTTGGTTGTGTAAAGTCTTTATAGCAACTGTATGATTACATGAATATTTACATGTTCTCATTTGGTGTTACAATATTTTGTTAAATACATTTATGAGCATTTGCATCCGATACATACAGCTTTGATTGTGTGCATAATGTTTTTATTGTTTAATGGTTTCAATCCATAGTGAGATACTCTAAACAAGAAAAAATACATTTATCAAACCTGAGATTTTCAAAATGTCCTGGAATTTGTTAGAAGGCTTTGTTGGGCGAGAAGAAATCAGGTGGGTTTGTTTATGTGTGTGCTATACCTCGATATAGCTATCAACAAGAAGTTCACAGAATCACAGAATTGTAGGGGTTGGAAGGGACCTCAGAGATCATCGAGTCCAATCCCCCTGCCAAAGCAGGTT
>JAOWBP010050738.1:0-18084 GCA_028571105.1 Tragopan temminckii | reverse complement strand
TTTTCTTTTCTTTTCTTTTCTTTTCTTTTCTTTTCTTTTCTTTTCTTTTCTTTTCTTTTCTTTTCTTTTCTTTTTAGCTTCAGAAATTTCGGTCCTTTATATGGCTTAGTTATATGGTTTCATTTTCTGACTCCACTATGAATAACACTGTTTTTAAAAAGTTAGCAAGAATTTTTCCCTTGGCATCTTATGGTGTTCTTACTTGAAGATCATTCTTATGACATGGAAACATTTCATCCAAAATCTAGAGAAAGCTTGGAACACACAGAAAATCCTCACTCTTAGGTATGCTTCACATTGAAGAGAATTATGTCACAGCCCAAAGCCAACTGACAGAGCAACAGAAGGTGAAGCAGATGCAATGGAAGAAAAATGAACAGGTGTCTGGCAGTAAGAGAAGCAGGACTTGGTTTCTCCCTCTGTCTGGTGTCTAGAAGAGATAATAGCAATGCACAACCTTGCCAAGAATGCATTGTTTACACAGTGTATGTACACCCACCTGCTCCATTTGAAAATGAGTCTGTTGAACTCACCTGACTGAAAAGAAAGAAAAAGGATTGATGAGTTTTTGTATTGTGCCTGTTGAACTGACAAAGAACTTTATAGAAAATTAATAAAATCCACATGAAAAAATATCAGTGTTCTTACAATTTAAATGGGGTTTTTGTGTTACTGGCTCACTCTCTTTTATTGCTTAGTTTGGCTGTGAATATAGATGTCTCATACAACTGTTGCACAGGTTATC
Source organism: Tragopan temminckii (assembly GCA_028571105.1). NCBI lineage: Eukaryota > Metazoa > Chordata > Aves > Galliformes > Phasianidae > Tragopan > Tragopan temminckii. The sequence goes on along the minus strand of JAOWBP010050738.1, from coordinate 17,339 downwards.
TTTATTTTCATGCCTTCTATTTTCTGTGAAGAAAGTGTTTAAAAGAGAAACGGCAGGACTTCAATATATATGTATATATGTTCAGTGTGTTGAGTGTCATGAGATATGAAATACAGGAATCACAGAATCATGGGGTTTGAAAGGAATCTATGCAGTTCAACTAGTCTAACCTCCTGCTAAAGCAGATTCCCTGCAGTAGGTTTCACAAGGCATGCAGGCAGGTTCTGGATATCTCCGGAGATGGAGACTCCACAACATCTCTGGGCTACTTGTTTCAGTGCTCTGTTACTCTCAAAGTAAAGAAGTTCATTTTTCAATCCATTATCACTACTGTGAGATATGTTGAGAGAAATACTTCATTAAAAGAAACTGTTTAAGTTGGAGAAGTTAAAGATTAGGTAGATGGATATAGCCGTGTCTCTCCTGTGAAGGGAGGAAGGTGTGACTAGATTTGCAATTTCCCTGTTAGATGAATTAATGTCAACATTTTTAATATAGTATAATTTTGTAAAAGGGAGAATGGTGTAATCACTCCTTGAAAACATGTCATTAGTACATCGTCAACTGAACATTCACCAGACAAACAAAAGGCAGATAAAACAGCTGATCACTGAACTAGCCATAACAAGGTGTTAATGTGGGCTAATATGTGTTCCCAAATGAGTCATCAATGTTATAGATTTAAAGATAATAAACCTAAACCGTAAATTTCGAAAGTTTATATTGTCACAATCTGGGTTTATACAAAATTTAAAAGAATAACGTGGTTGTTACAAACACTAATTCAGCATATGGTAGTTCTTGGCTACTGCATCAACTGGGTTTCCTGTAATACGATAAAATAGAGTAGCTTGGTTGCAATTGGACCAACATAGATGGTTCAAAATGTCAGTCAGAGCTCCACTCTTCTATTTTCCCAAGGGGGCTGCTCATTCCTCGTGGGCACTTTCTGTTTATCTTGGCACACTTGGATAAGCTTTCCTAATGCTGCTGTAGATGAGCTGTTAATCAAATCTCAAGATAGTACTTTCTTAGTTCCTTTTGCCCATGGTATAGTTGTCCTTGCGGCCAGGGAGTGGGGAGGAGGACTATTTCCTTGCTGTTTCATTCTCCTAATGGCACGCTTAGCTTTAATATTGCTGCCCATGATTCTCATCCTTCTGCCACAGTTCATCAATTCCTGGGCAATTTCTCCCTCGGCCATGGGCTTTTTTTGATTTCCCTGTCTCCTTTGCCTGGCTCATAGGGACAGTGCATCTCTCAAATGATCTTGTAACTGAACTACATATAACTTTGAAATGTCTGGCAGACCCTGAATCGGGGGGGTCATTCTATTGGGGCTGGCTACTAACATAATAGAGTGCTGTTGCTAGGTTAAATATCTATTGTTTATCATTTGGAGACAAGCACCCTTTTGTACACTTTTTGCCAAATGATTTACAGTTGGGGTCTCAATGCACAACAGGTCTCCGTTTTTCAAGGGGTTAAGGTCTTAAGACCAAAACTTAGCACAGTAAGAAACAGACATGTCCTTTACCATTTGTAGTTAAGAAAAATTCAGGCCCCCAAATAGGCCTGTGCCTTGTCTTCTGAAAAGAAAACTCTTTCTCAGCTGATCAGATATACTCTCCATACCTATTCCGTTTCAATCTCTTGAGCTAACATACTATACTGGATTTTTGCTCTCTCAATTTCTGTGTAGAGCACTGTTTGTGTAACAATCTGTGAGGCCCCTCCACTTTTGGCCGTTATCAGTGCTCTTTGTTCTGATCAATTGTCTCATCAACACTTCCTCATTCTCAGTATCTCCTGACTCATTTCTAATTCCTTAATCAGATATAGAGGTTCCAAAACCAGCCTCTTTATCATTTGATTTAACCAAACTCAAAAATCCTGGTTGGCTTCCTGAGACTCGGTAAAGGAAATATCTCTTGTTCTCTTTATTTTATATTAAACTGCAGATTTTTTTCCCAATGTAATACATCAGACAAAGCCATCTGAAGACTCTCATTTGTCTTACATTCTGCATTTAATTGACCTTGTAACACTTTCACTAACTCCTGTAGGGATCTATTTATTTCCCCATCTACTTTTCTGTTGAAATACCTACCTTTTTAGCTGCCATCAGCACCCCACTTAATGCAACACACACTATTTTTCCTGTCCCAGACATATTATGTGCTCCTTAGCAAGAGTTGTAATTCTTTCTGTTACAGCACTGGGAACATGCCAGTTTTTCTGAGCCCAAGTCACTCCTTGTGGAAAAAGACATGCATTATACTTTTTCAACTTCTCAATAACAGTGAAGCATTCAGTTACTGGCATTTCACAGGTGGCTATGGCCCAATGTTCATTCTATTCTCAAATGTTTCTGACATATAGCTGAGAGGTTCCTTCCCAACTCTTCCTGCTTGTTCTTCCCAGGTGGAGTGTTAGTGCCCTTTGTATCTTTCCTAGCTTATAGTCTTCCTGGGATATAGCTGAGAGGTAGACTCTGAACCTTCCAATACTGAGCGTATATCTTGCTGATCACATCAAGTTAAAGACGTCACCTCTCCCTTTTGAAGTTAAAAAAAAAAAAAAAAGAGAGAGAGAGAGAGGGTGGGGAAGGAGAGGGAGAGAAGATATAGGACGAAAAAATAGACAGACAGAGGAAGAGATCATCAGTCTGGATCGCAGCACTCATTCACCCATGGAGTGGGTCCTCAGTCTGTGCGAGTTCTCATTCAGAAGCTCTGAAGTTCCAAAGGTACCCAAGTCTTTAAGTCCTGCCAGGCATCACATTGCATCCTTTTCAGGCCTGCTAGACTTACAGATTTGCCATCAGCAAATTCATTGTCAACAAGTTCAGTTATCAACAAGTTCTCCATTAACAACTTTGCAGGCAAAACTTTGTAGTAAACAACTCTGCTTGTACAGGGGAGTTTTGTCTGTCATGTCTTCACAGGATCCCCCTGCAACCATACCTTCAGCCTGTAGCCTATTGTTGTCCTGCAAGTGTTTGAGACAATTCTCCCCACGTAACACATATTAAGTGTTTTTCCTTGGTCTGCAAAAGGTGGTCAGCACTTTAGGCTGTGGAATAACTGAGTGATAGATGGTGTCTTTGTTAACAAAATTTGGATGGATGAAAATTGTGCACGAGAAATGTGACCTCTACTCTGACCTCTCTCAAAGCACTCATTAGCAGTTCATCCACAACCACTAGAATTCTGGAAGATATATGAATAAAGCTAGTGGAAAAACGTGGACATCTCAATTTAAAGTGTCGTAAACTGGCACTGCACTTTCTAAATTATGATTGATAGACAATATTGACATAGGTACTGTAATATAGGAATTGTGCATGAAAGAAGGAGGGAGCTCCACGCCCCATACCCAGAACAGATGAACGGCACTGCTTCAAAATTCATAAGGCTGTGGCAAGGTTTCAATAGTTGGAGGTGTGAACATTCTTTTGATCTTGTTTTGGTGGATCTTGTGTCTTTTATGTATATCACATTCCTCATGAAGCCTGCAACAATCAGAATATCCCTGCTCCGTTGATTAACATGTGAACTGCATCTCCCCTTGCTGTATTACTCAAATTTTCCTGTCATTAAGCTTAGTGTAAATTTAAATTTACTGGCAGTGTCTTTGGATTTATAATAACTTAAATGAGGCTATAATTTGGTCTATTAACTTTGTACAGTTGACTACCAAGATATTTTTCTTTTCTAAGTCAAAAATTCATGCTACTTTTCTGAATGAAATATTGACATCCACCAACTGTTTAAAATACGTACTGAAATACACCTTACTCATTGAATACTAACAAATATTTTGATAAACTCCTTTTTTTCTTCTTCAGAAGTAACAAGTAATACTTGTTCTTCCAGAAAGAAAATACTAAGAAGTGATAAAATCTGATATCAAACAGTTTTTTCTAAAAGATACAAACCAGAACAATAGTCCCAGTTGATGTTATGGAGCTAGAATTGTTTAATGAACTTTAACATGTAACTTACATGGTGGCACAAACTGATTATTAAAAAAAATAATAATCCGTACAGAAAGGTAGTAAATAAGTATAATGAGGGTAATATTTTACTTTGAAATAAATATGTACAATAGTACATTTTCCTTCAATATTTTAATAGTCTAATGTATTTACAGTACACAATACTAGCAAATTGAACATGTTATCTTTATGGTAGTTTAAACTATTTTAATGATAATTTTTCAAAGTTTTTGTTGTTGTTGCTGTTTTGTTTTGAGTTTATTTAGTGGAAAAGATTTGAAAAAATCCCACATTTGTTCTCTCCCTTAACCTGCTGTCCTCCTCCCCACCTCCCTAACCCCCTGAAGAATCTAGTGATTTAATTTATTTTTGTCCTTTACAGAGTAAAAGGCAACAACAGTAGAGGATGCATTTCCACATTTCACTTCAAGAAATACAAAGCTGTGACAGCCAACATAAATGAACAACAAAACAAGAAGCAATGGAGAAGGGTCAAATCCTTTTGACTCACAGGCCATCATAGACAACAGTGGATCACACAATTTTTGATTTTGTTTCTGAAGCTATCAAGTGGAAACTACATAGTATTAGTGTTTCCCTGATTGCAAAATAAGGAACATGGCAAATAAATGACAAACTAAGGAAACTTTCAACTTCTACTGACATCTGTTATTCTCCTAAAAAAGCTTAATTCATTTGTCTAAACTCATAGGATCAGCAGAAGCAGAAGTTAGTCAACACTTATTTCTTATCTCCTTGTGAAGGAAACTCACCAAATTTTGCTTAACCAAGAAAGTCCACACATCTGCCAGAAGTAAAACTGGATAGGGATTTAAGGATTTTACATTCTATGATCTTAGTTGTGGTGAAAGTGATAATATTCATGTCCAAGACTGTTTCTCTTTTCATCTCCAATCACATTTATCTATCATCTCTTTCTCATTTTTCATTGAATATAATTATCTAACAGTTTCATTTTGACATTTTTACTACAGTTAGGAAAAATTTTCCTCTTCCTCTTCCTAAATGAATATGTTTATTTTTCAGATTAAGCACAAAGCTAACAGTTGTCTGATAATGGGAATCAGGAAGTTGTAGTCTAAATGATAATATCAGTTTGCTGCGTCATCTAGTCAGGAATATCATGAAGTCTTAGTCTCAGAATAGGAAAGATCAGAGAAGGAAAGTGCTGCTGTTAGACAAGTGGGATAAATTAGTTTGGAAGATTAGTCAGTGATTAATATGTTTCAAGAGTTGTTTTTATACTGTTATAATTATAGATATATACTTATCTCCCCTTCCCGGCTTGTCTCTATTTATGGATCGTAATAAAATGAGAAGGAAAAGAGAGAAACTGGGATTTGTCAGGATGCTGATTGTTCAATCAAGCTTAATACATGAAAAAATTTCAAACATCAGGGAAAAAAAAAAAAAAGAGGAAAAGAGGAAAGGAGGGAATGAGCAACACAGATTATTATAGAAAAGTTAACTCTTCTAGCACATTTGTTAAGGGCCATTATAACACCAGTATTCTTCCATTGAAAGCAACAAATACAGTAATAGTAGTAATAGTTTTCTCCTGTCTATCCATCATGTAAGGCTCTGGCATTATTAATGTGTGTTATCTTCATTATTTCATTGTCAGTAGGACAAGATCCATTTAGGTTGGTTTAACTAAATTGTCCTTGTGCAGTCAGTGTAATATTACTTGAGGGGGTCTCATTTTTTCTTCCCAAATTTTCTTCAGAATGCTATGCAGTGATTCATGGAAATCGTCTGGCTGCAAATTGATGGTTAGTTTTCATCTTGATTTGGTTTCAGCTTCCTTGAGTTGGCTTCTTAGACACCTACACAAGCATTTTTATGACAGGTGAGCAGGGAAACTGAGCCATTGAGAAAGGATGGGAACCAGTCCAACACATAACAATGAAGGTTTATATTGTGCTCAAGTAACAGCATGCTTAAACATAAATGAACACAACCTTGCATCAACTCCATACTGATCCAAAAGTCTCTGATTATCTAGGAAGATATACTGAGGTTAAACTGATGATAGATATCTGCTGTATAGTGCATGCTACTAATTGCAAGCCAGATTTGTAAATACTTTGTGTCTCATTGAAATACACCAGGAGAGAAGACAAAGGAACTAAGAAGGATTGTTCAGTGAAGTTACAAAAAATTGTAAAGTGACTGTCAAATCAATAAAAATAAAAGACTAGGTTTCATTTAAAGAAAAAAAAAATATTAAAGGGGTATAAAAACCCCTGTAGACTGTAGAAATTTTTCTTTGAATTTGTTTGAGTGCACTCTGCCTCCAGTACAGATTATTTTATATCAGAAAGTTTATAACAGAAATAAATCATTTTAACATTTTGAACAACAGCTATAATTAACTAATTAGATGCAAATTACCACTTTATATACATCTTCCTGTACTTTCCCGTTAGCAAAGCTAGTACACTGATAACTTGATTTTGGACATCTTTATTATACTTTTTTTAATCCATACTATGATCAGATGAACACACAAAGTTATGAATATTCTCCCAGAAGTGCAGAATGGCTTAACACATTATTATTCTTGCCCAATTCATTGATTAATACAATACAGGTGGAAGGATGAGAGTCATTTAGTTCAGTCCCCTGCTCTGGGCAGGGCCATTAGATGGATTTTCTCATGTCCAGAAGTGCTTTGAGTATATCTGCAAGGATGAACATTATACAGCTTCTGTAGGTAATCTTCTCCAAAAATTTCCCTGAGAATTGCCTGGATTTTTTTTTTTTTTTTTTTGAGCTTCTGTCCATTGTCTCTTTTCGTATCACAATGAACCTTCCAGCTTCTCAGTATTTTCATATTAAATAGATACCTGTAGACATTAATCAGATCTCCTTTTCTCATCTCTCGTTAAGGATGAATAAAATCAATTACCTCAACTTCTTTTACATGCCATGTGCTTCAACCCTTTAATCATCTTGGTGGCTCATTTCTGGACTCATTCCACTATGTCAGTATCTTCCATAGGGAAGGCCCAAACTAAGACTGGATGAAAAGTAATTATTTCCAGAGTATCATATATATTCAGTATAATGCACCAAATAAATTCTTTCAGTGTAAGAAATTACAGCATCATTGTGGGAGTCCTTTGAAATACATTCAAAGAGAGCATCAAGTTTGGGGGAAAGAAAAAAAAGAAAAAGCAGAAAGTATTTTTGTGCCACTGCATGCATTACGCATTACAGCATACCCGTATACTTAGCGTTGCACTCAAGTTTCCATTTCAAGAATGTTACGATCAAACTTAAAAAAATGTATAGAGGACAACAATAACAATCATCTGTATTGAATAAAAAACGGGTTTCCATTCTAGAAATTCATCAGATCTAAGAATTTTACAAATAGATTTAACACTTCTTGTTATTGCCTATATACTTAGTGTTAAAGCATGCATATTTTTATCCAGATCATTTCCTGGACAAGCAGGTTCTCCTACAATCACGTATTTTTCATGTTAGATGCTGATTTGTAGCATCTCATTAGGAATCTGCAATCTAACATTAAGTTTCCTAATATTTCCTCTCTAGAGACTGCTAGGCTACTTTGACATGGCTGCACAGCAATTACATCAACTCATTGATGTGGTGAGTCTTTTGAGAATTGCTTTTATCCCAGCATTTTTTGTTCCTTATTATAAGTGGCAGTACAAAGGAATGAAACGGGAGTTAGTTATCCACACTTGCTGTCACTAGGTGCTGTAACTTACTCTAAAATTATTGCTTTGAGATCTGTAGTTTTGCACCTTCTTTCTGACAGTTTAGTTTAATTTTCCTTCTTCTATATTTTATAAATAGTCTGTGAATGGAGCCTAATATCTGTCATAAGTACTTGAATCAAATTTATATAGAGAAGAACAAAAATGAGTAACTTCTTTTCCACTCAGTTTGACTTTTCTACAGCTGGTGAAAAGCTGGTTGGGTCTGGAATAAATCATTTTCATGTGTTTTAAAGCTTCACAAGATTTTGACATCTGTGGTGAAAGAAATATCAAAATTAAACAAATGAAAACAAACTTAAACCCCAGCTGCAGATTTTTCAGATATTTCTTTTTCTGTAGATTGTCAAATTTGCTACCTCAAAGTCCAATTAGAGTTCATTTTCTTTCCAGTCCTGCAGCTGGGAAAAGTTTAGTGAATTTGCCAAACAGTTAATGAAGATTTTTACTGAAATAAATGTTGTTTAAACACATATTTCTATGACTCTATGTGTTATTGCAAAGATATTGCAAAGATTCAAGCTTTTTAGAGTTTCGGAGTTAACTAATTCAGTGGTCTCTTCTAGGTGCCTGAAAAGGCTGGTTGGATTAGAAATGGGTGACATTTTTAAGTGGATGCTGTTTTTCCTGATGCTATTAAAATGACAGAAAGAAGCTTTGAGACCAGAAGAAAGTCAGAAATTATTGGACTAATAAAGTGTAAAATGCATGCTGGAAAAAGGACAAGAGGCATGTTCTTTTAATTTTGGACAAACTGGATGGTACCAACCACTGAGGTACTAAGTATTTACTGTGTAACTGTAAGGTAAATTACAGAAAACATACATGTGTGCATAAGTAAGGGGAGAAATAGGAGTAGCTGTGAGACACAGAGGGTCTATCCCATCTGAGTTTAATGTATCTCTTGCATAGGAGGAGAGGAAGACTTTTACAGCTGAAATCAGTGATGGATAGACAATTAAATTAAGCTGGTGTTTTCTGAGCTGGCATGAAATCAGAAATATGCAAAGACATTCTGAGTTTAGAAAGTCTAGTCAGAAAGGAGTTTGCACTGACAGAGTTGAGCAAATGGAACTGTTTCTTCAGAAAATCATTTCTGCTGATACTCTTGAGAGAATAATAGAATATGTACCCTAATACAGCTTCTTCTGTTTTTGGAACCTGTAGATTTTTCAAGTTTCTCATCCTTTCCCTCTTCAGTTCTTTTGTTTATATTTGTTCTTGATTTTATTTCAGAAGATAATACCTCATATTCTTTGAATTGTAACCTATCATGAATCCGGGAACAAAGAAAGGAAAATAAGAAGCATTAGCTGAGCTCATTGATAGTAATATGCATTTTCTGTTGTTATTTCTGTACATTTTCCAGTTCAAAGACTAGTATTTGTCTGATCTTGGATTCCAAACTGCTCTAAGCTTGCATTAGATAGGAAATCCACAGTGAAGTACTATTTTCTGTAATCACAAGCCGATTCGCTGAAGGTCTGATTAATTTTAATCACAGAATTATGAACTGAGAGACTAGTGAATAAAAAAAGTGTGCTTAGTTGAAATCAGTTGTTGTTTCTACAAGTTCTCTTCCACAAAATTCACCTTTTGTTTTTCAAAGTGAAAACATGATGCATTATTACTTTAGTAGCTGACATTTTGCAAGAGCACACTTTGAAATCTCCAGTCCTCCCTACACTCATTCTGTTGGATCCTCCTATATTAATGTTCTTGATCTAGTTCTGTTCCCAGTATTAACATTTGCATGGGCTTCACTACCTTTGTTAATTAGTCTGGTAGTAGCACAATCTTCACTAGTATGTCTGACATTCATGGAATAGCATAAGAAAAAAAAGGATTTCCTCTCTTTGGAAAAAATGCCAATGAGTAACATACAAGAAGTGCTGAGGTCATTTAAAGAAAAAAAAAAGAATATGTGTTCAGAAGCTCATGTGAAATCCCTTGGAAGAAAAAAATTAAGCACTGCAAAATATATTATAAAACTGTAATTTTCTTCCTAGAAATGCATTAATCTCATCTTGTTACTCTGGAATCTTCTGTCTTCTGCAGAAGATACAAAGTGGTTAATAGCTACAGTTTGAGATATGGACTGACACTTTATTCTGTAGCAGTCATGAGTGAGTTATTCCAATCTGTGCTAGCACAGCTGGAAAATTTACCTTCACATGGCTGGAATTCCATTTCAGTCTGTCATGATACACTACATTGCATTTGTTTCTTCATGAGCTACAGCAGTGGTACAATGTGTTCTCTGAGATTTCTACCATCACAAATACAGTCATAAAGCCATCCATTAAAAGCAGGTTGCGATTGAAATACTTTGATATAAAAAATTAAATTATTTTGTAAATAACCAGTTCTCTTGTGGATAGAAAATCTTACATAATATCTATGATTTTATTTCATTTTTCTTTTAAATTTTTAAAATCACATTTTGTTTGTAATTCATATTGTTCCCAGGCCAGATAGATTTTAAGATACTTTCTTAGTACTTACCAATAGGTGTGCTACCCTAACTTTTATTTACTTTGGTTAAAGGGAACAAAAAAGGACTAGAGCATATTCATAGCTGCTTTTCCAGAGATGATTCACATTCATATTTTGTTTGATGATATGAAGTATAAAAGCAGGAATTATTTAATATGCATTATTTCTGACAAAAATAAAAATTAAAAAAAAATAAAAAAGGTAAGAAAGGAAAACAGAAATAAAGCAACAGTGAGGCCTGGAGACTGGGTGAGGTCAAAGCCAGCGTACAAGTTCAGCTTCCAATAATTACTTCAGCTCCTGAATATCAAGACATTTTTTTAGGCATTGCCATTTCTGATATCCGTGGATAATTGCTACCAAGAACATGAATTCAAGTGGTAGTTTTCTCCTGTGTAATTAATATAGAAGTTTAAAACAGTTATAACTAAAGCCATGCTCAATACTGTCATTGGTACTCAAGCATCACAAAATAAATTTTTTAATTTTACCCCTCTGTCCTTGAAATGCTAAGCAGTAGAGGAGGTTAATTTGACCCATCCTCTAACCTCCATCTCACTCACCCAAATTTCTTTACTAGATTTACCTGTGACTGATATCATGAAACATGTTATCTATAATAAATCATATGTTTCACAGCAGAGCTAAGTGAAACCCACAGATTGTGTGCCTTGTCCTCTATGGTCAAAATGAATGTGTTGCTTACAGTGCTGTCTTTGTAGTACACAAGTAGAAGTGGGAAGCATAGAAAGGAACAGAAGAACAAGGTAATTTTTTTTTATAATTAGTAAAACTAGCATGACACATACAATAATGTGGCTAAAAGAAGACCTGTCACATCGAATCTTTTACCTCACCTCTCTTCTAATTATGGTTCTTGCTTCTGCACATGGCAGATTGCATATTCGTCAGAGGCATTTCAGATGTAACTAATATTTTTAATAATTGCTATTTTTTTTTCATGGGCTGGAGCCATACATTGTGTGTGTGCAGCATGCGCTGGGCTGTGGGTGTTAAAATGTTATTTGCATTGTCCTTTCATGAGCATCAGGGAATAAGCCACACCATGGTGAGCACAAAGAAATAAGCTTTCACTTGCATAAAGAGGTTATGGCAACTCTTCTAGAATTGCCTGAATTTATAAATAGGAAAATATATTTTCATGCTGTGGCAAATGCAAACACATCAAATAGCAGAACTAACCTTTACATCTTGGAGAGGTTAGAAAGCTGAGGATGGTGACCAGCTCTACAGTAGGAAATGTATTTTTCATTGTTTCTTTCAAGGGTATTTAAAAATATTATTTTAAAATTATTGAGTTCTCATAATGTTTCATGCATTCAAAACAATTTAGTACTGACTCACCAGGTTTTGTTATAATAAAACAATTTCCTTTCAAAAATGCAGTTTTATAATTAAAGTGGTATGTATTTAAGTCCAGTGCTATGGAATACAAATATTAAGGTTTCAGTATGAAACAATAGAGTAATATTTTTTTAGTGGACATTTTTGAGGAATATTAAAAGAGACATTTCAAAATCAAGACACTAAAAATGGGACTTACCTTACATAAGAATAAGTACCTGATATATAGACTTGTAGTCTGTGTGATTTTCCCCATTACATCTACGGGAGAAGAGAGCATTTCTACAGAATGAGCTACCATGTGCTTTCTTTTTTGATGATTTCTCATTTTAGATCTATGGAGGTAGATTTGCTTCTTCACTGTTTCTACGTTATCTATTCAGACATCCTATACCTCAAGCTTACTTTGTAGATAGCTACAGCCTGATGATCGGTTTCAATTCCTAATTTCTTTGAAAGTCAGTATAATATATGCAGTCTGCTCTTCTAAGGATCTGTCCACAAGACAGTGCACAGAGATGGTACCTTCTGAGAGTATATATCACCCTGTCTTCATAGACAACAGGCCACATAAGAAGACAGTTGCCCTAAATGCTGTTGGTTTGTTAGCCTCGTATCTATTTTTGGACATAATGATGAAAAAATGCATATTTCCTTCAAATACAGTTGTCAATTTGTATGTGTACAGTGTATTGAGACTTAAAATCAACTTGCTGAGGGAAATTTCACGCAAAGTGGCAAATCATTTTGTCTACATTTAAGAATTACGTTAACTGTCACAGATAATGTAGTCAAGAAATGTGTTCCCTTCAGGGACATCCTGGTTGCCAAATTGGAGAAAGATGAATTTGATGGATGGACCGCTCACTGGATAAAGAATTGGCTGGATGGCCATACTCAGAGCTGTGATCAACAGTTCAGTTTACAGGAGGAGACTGGTGATGAGTATCATTCCTCAGAGAACGATGCTAAGATAGGTGTTATTTAACATCCTTGTAGGTGACATGGACAATGGGATTGAGCGCACACTCAGCAAGTTTGCAGATGACATCAAGCTGAGTGGTGCAGTTGATATGGTAGAGGAAAAGGATGCTATCCACAGGGACCTGGACTTGAGAAGTGGGCCCTGACAACCTCATAAAGCTCAACAAGGCCAAGTGCAAGGTTCTGCACCTGTGTTGGGGCAATCCCAAGTATAGGTTGTGGAGAGAATGGCTTATGAGCAGCCCTGAGGAGAAGGATTTGAGGGCACCAACTGATAAAAGATTAAACATTAGCTGGCAACGTGCACTTGCAGCCCTGAAGGCCAACCATATCCTGGGTTGCATCAAGAACAGCGTGACCAGCAGCAGGTTAAGGGAGGTGATTCTGCCCCTCTACTCTGCTCTTGTGAGACTTCACCTGGAGTACTGCGTCCAGTTCTGTAGACCCCAACACAAGAAGGATGTTGAGTGGTTGGAGCAGGTCCAGAGGAGGGCCATGAAGACAATCAGAGGGCTGGAGTGCCTCCCCTGTGAGAACAGGCTGAGAACTGGGGCACTTCAGCCTGAAGAAGAGAAGACTTCAAGGAGAACTTATAGCAGCCTTCCAGTACCTGAACGGAGCCTACAGGAGATTTGGGGAATGACTTATGGTAAGTGCATAAAGGCATCTAGTGATAGGACAAGGGGAAATGTTTCTAAACCGGAAGAGAGTAGATTCAGACTAGATATTAGGAAGAAAATCTTTACTGTGAGTGTGGTGAGACACTGAAATGGGTTGCCCAGACAGGTTGTCGATGTCCCCACCCTAGAAGCATTCAAGGCCAGGGACTTTGAGCAATCTGGTTTAGAGGGAGGTGTCCCTGCCTATAGCAGGGGGTTGGAACTAGATGATCTTAAACGTCCCTTCAAACCAAAACCATTCTATAACTCTGTGATCTGCCCATTCCAGAGACAATGGTATTCATAATGTCAGCCATTGTATGTTTTTTGGAAGAAGTAATAAACTTTTCAAATAAAGGAAAGACTTATGCACTGTTTTGATTAGGAATATAATGCTTGTGGAAGAAACAAAAATAAGGGCATGCACGGTGAGAAAAAAAAAGCACCTAGGGTGAGTTTATTCTTCCATCTGTACAATTAGGTCTCTTAACTTTTAGTATAGAATTTTAGTATGTGATGGTGGGACCAGATGGATTGCACTGGGGTCACATGGATTGCACCCTGGTGTGCTGAGGGAGTTGGTGGATATAGCTGCCAAGCCACTCTCCATCACCTTTCAACAGTCATGGCTAACCGGGGATGTTCCTGTGGACTAGAGACTGGCAAATATGATGCCCATCTTCAAAAAGGGCCAGAAAAATGATCCTGGCAGCTACAGCCTTATCAGTCTCACCCAGGTGCCAGGGAAGGTTATGGAACAGATAATCTCAGGAGCCATTATAGAACAATTTAATGTCAACCAGGAGGATATCAGGCCCAGTCAGCATGGGTTCATGAATTGTTGATCCTGCTTGATAAACCTGATTTCATTCTATGACAAGGTGACCCACTTAGTGGATGAAGGTAAGGCTGTCAATGTGGTCTACCTGGATTTCAGTAAAGCCTTTGACACTGTACCCCACAACATCCTCATGGAGAAGCTGGCTGACCGTGATTTGGATGGACATACACTCTGCTGAGTGAAACACTGGCTGGATGACCTGACACAAAGAGATATGTTCAATAGAGTTAGATCCAGTTGGTGGCCAGTCACAAGTCTTCCCCAGGGCTTGGTACTGGGGCCACTCCTATTCAACATCTTTATCGGTAATCCTGATGAGGTAAGCGAATGCACCCCCAATAAATTTGCAGATGACACCAAGTTGGGAGGGAGAGTTGATCTGCCTGAGAGTAGAAAGGTACAACAGAGGGACCTTAATAGACTGGATCAATGGGCCAAGGTAATCTGTTTGGATGTCGTGCTCAGGGACGTGATTTAGCAGTGGGTTGTTAGAGTTAGGATAAGTTTGGTTAGGTTGTGGTTGAACTTGATGATCTTGAAGGTCTTTTCCAACCTGTGGAATTCATTGATGCTGTGATTCTATAACTACTTCTACAACTGTAAAAGAAATAGGTACTATACTATTATTTTAACAAATTGTTTGGTCTGGGTTTACTAAATGAAAAATATATATATTAATTACAAAGAAATAAAACCAGAAAGAAAATAGCTCTGTTCATAGATATGGGAACTGATGTAAGTCTGATTTAAAAGAAAGTCATGCACACATATATTTGGGCAACATTTTGCCCTAAATTGGTAATTTCTATAAAGGCTTTTACCATGCTGTGAACAAACAATAGGTTATCTACTACTGTAAGTGCCACCTAGTATTTTAATTTTCATACCTTTCACTCAGCTGTAAGTACTATGTGTCTCGGAGAACAAGGTCTTGCTATTTGAAGGAGGGTTCACAAAGTAGACAAAAAAGAAAAAAAAAAAAAGAGGCATCCACTTTCCAAAGATGACTCTTACTACCAAAATTTTTGTGAGCTATTTAGGGAAGGAGTTGATCATTCCACTTCATGTAACTGAAGTCCCTCTTTACACATGCTAAATATTTAGAGGAAAATTTCAAAGTGTATGAACACCACTTATAAGTGCTGTTCATCCCTGAATTTATTCAGTTGGTCACTGAACTCAGGCCTCTGGATTACTAAGCAATAGAAGTGGGCATGATGAAAATTCTTCTGGATGAGTTCTCTAAGTCTTCTTGACTTATTTTCATTATTGTACAATGAGAAATGTCTCGCTTGAGTCACAGTTCACTATATGCTTGTACAGTTATTTCAGTAATAAAGAGGCAGCTTCCATCATGGAAAAATCACAGAAGGAAATGCAATTATTCACATACTCTTCTTTCCTTCACTTTTTGTAAAGTTGTATGCATAGGCTTGCATATATTTTTCTAAACTTGAGTAGAGGAATAAGAATGATTCAATCTCAACTCCTTTCTTACACTTTTTAAAATTATTTTTAATTATTTTTTATTAAATAGGGAAAAGTGTCTGTGTTTTATTTACTCCATCCACTATGTCTGCTTTGAAAATATGAAAAAATAGAAACAGAAATGGTAATTTACTTGAACAGTACATTTTAATTGACAACTCTCAAAAAAATTTGCAGATTTCATAGTGTTCCAGAAGTGCCAGTATTTCTCAGCAATATTTATTTGTGATTTTAAATTAAAAATTCAAATTTTTATTTCCTACAAGGTTTACACTAATAATATTTTCTGTCGCTCCTCAACAGGGGGCAGTCTGATTAGACGAGAGTGTTCAATATAGACTAAGAGAGGTATTGTTGAAGTGAAAATGTTACAGATGTGTAAGGTCAGGTCTTTACCATATTAAATAAACTCTCACTCAAACATGCAGCCTGTTTACTTTTATATTATTTTGTTTCTTTAAATGCATTATGTCTTGTTTGTCTTAACCAACATGTTATAAATGCTGTGGTCCGCAGACAGCAGAGGTATGCAGGTGTGGTAAAATCTCTTCTACATGTTTCTTTCTCCCATGCTAGAAGAAATTTAAAACCTGTTTGTTGGTAAAACACTTTTCTGATATCCATCAAAAAGTTATAATAGCATTTGAATGTATTATTCACGCAACGTCTTTGTGTATTATATTAGTTTGGGAACACATACCGGTTTCAAAATGCCATTGTTTCACCTGATTGACCTCTATCAATTGACAGAGTTGAAATTGTTGGCATTGTTCTGGATGCTGAAAAATACAATTCATCGGATCACTCCCATCAGAGTTCAAAGAAACCTTCTAAGAAGTTTTGTTTTTAACTGATGTTTTTACAAATATTTTCATTCATTAAAGAACATGGAATAACATTTACCATCTTTGCTTATAAGTAACAAAAGCACTGTGAGAACTCAGATTATCTCTTCAGGTTACAGCATCTCCTGGTAAAATTATTTTTCCACACCACATGTTTGATACTAATGATGACTGATGCAAGGAATTTATTTCAAAGACTCTGTGAATGCAAAAACCAACCATTTCATAGTAATTATAAATCAAAGTGATTCACAATAAAGATTTGGCATTAGTATCTTGGCCTAGCACATAGTAGCACATAGATGCAACAAAAACTTATTATTCATTTTAGTGTCTTTGTCTTTTTTTTGCTTTATACCCTGGAGAGATTTCAAAATGAAATAAAAGATGACACTAAGCATGAAGTACTTCAGAGTACAATGTCATTTTGAAACTGCCTAAACAGATAAACCAAATCCAGAAAGAATTTTCTTTACAATGTAGTCATTATCATTTTCTTTTCTGAGTCCTATGATGAAAAGTCACGTAAATAACAATAAATCCTACATGTTTGACTACACTAGCTAATTAGCAAATAATTATGCCATGACATTTTGTCAAACTTGCTAGTGCTCCATTTATGCACATTTCAGAGTTAGTACATACAACATTAAATAATTTTTATTATTTGTTGCTTTTTGTTGAGATTTGGATATTTTTAATAATAAATAAATTAATAAATATAGTTGATTTTATGAGACAGAAAATTTCTCTGTTTACTTTGTTTTGAAAAGAGTAGACAGATGAATTACCATGAAACTCTGCAATGCTTTTATCCTTTCCTTCCTTCCTTCCTTCCTTCCTTCCTTCCTTCCTTCCTTCCTTCCTTCCTTCCTTCCTTCCTTCCTT
>JAOWBP010050737.1:0-11290 GCA_028571105.1 Tragopan temminckii | reverse complement strand
AGCCAAATCCCTCAGAGTGCCACCAGGAAGATTACAGTAGCATTACCCTTTGCAACCATATGTACTCTGTGCAGCTTCTTACTCACATCTGATAACTTCATGTTAGAATTGTTTAAATTTCTTCTTGGTAACCTGGGAGGAACATTTTACTTCCTGATTTATGTTCCCAGATCAACAGATAGTTATCTTTAAAAATCATAGTAATAGGAAGAGTTCAGACCAGTATCTGTCTACCAATCTGAAACATTTTCATCTGACTTGACTGAGTTCTGCCAATCAGACCTTGCTGTACAGGTTTTAGCACGACAGAACTGAAACCTGAGGGCTTTTAAACCCTGTCTATCTACTTAGCTAATCCCCCAGACCAGGAGTGCAGCACGCCTGTCTTCTATCTTGAGACTGTTTCACAAAGCAGCAGTGGAAAGAGGAGCTCTGCTCTGGTTTACTGATGATACTATGGCTTTCAAGGAGTTCCGCTTTATCTTACGATAGGACACACAGCTGGAGACTGTTGTCATCAGCTTCCACAGGTGCAGTTTGGTCACATTTTCTGCTCATTTCCTGCTAGATGCCACCAGCCAGAGGTCACGTAACACAGCCTGAGCACGGGAAGTGTGCTTGAACTGTTTGCAAGTGGTGTGTGGCAGATAAGCACAGGTTGGTCACACCCATTGCACACTGGGAGTCTGTGCTCATTCTTTGGATATCCAGGGTCAATACTAAACAAATGCATTCCTTATGTAGAGGCCAGCTTTGGATAATGAGTGCTTTGTCAAAGAAAAACTGCGTGCATCAGTTTCACATCCATGTATGTGCGTATGAGCAGACATAAGACGCAAATGGTCTTAGTGAACATCATGGCTGAAACAGAAGCATCGTCTTTGGCTTTGTGTAAGGCTTCTGTTCAACTGCAGTGGAATTCAATCTGGATGCCATTGCTGAAGTCATCCTTTCAGCTGGTGAGACTGCTTCTGTTGTTAACGTAAAGCTGTGCCATAATACAGAAAGAAGGCTGTGGGTGTTGGATTGGAAGATGGGTGCTGCACACTGGAGGGGCTTTTCATTTAATGCTTGCCCAGTTTACACAAGAAGGAGAAGACTAAATAAGCAAGGCAGTGATGTAAAATCTACCAACACTAAATATCATGGGAGAATCACCTCTTTTGACCATCTGGTCGAGATGTATTGAATGAATACACCCCAAAATGCAGTTTTGGCTGACAGGACACGCTGCTGACTCACGCTGAGCCTGCTGTCACACCTGCATCCCCATCCTTTTCTGCTGATACTGATGAGATTTATTTAGATACTCCATTTTGTTTTTCCATGTAGGTGTATAGTTCAGCTTCTGACAATTTCCAGTTTGGGGTTTATGTAATTTGAAATGCGTGCCACACTAACCCAATCGATGAAGCACATTTAGTGCAATTTCTTCTGTCTTGAAAAGCTACGTAAGGAGTAGAAAACTTAAATTTTTCAGGCTCTAACTGCTTTCTCTTGACTGAGTGACACATTAGAACTATTAATCAATGACTTCTCATTTAATCCTGCAGGTATTTATTTGTTCTGCAGCTAAAACTGGATATTCTGAGTGGAAAGTAAGTATTCCCGATCAACAGTCTTTTGGACAACTACACAGTGATTAGCATAGGTTTGATTAAACTTCCATATTTGGATAACTAGTAAGTTTTGCTAAGTAATGAATTTTTCTTTAGAACTCTACTTCTGTTGCACGAGTAGTGCTCATTTAGTTTAGTGCTTGTCTCATTAATTTGGTGAAATCTACTAATCCTTTTTCACTTTCATACCAAATGTTTGTAGTTTCTCACTGTCAGGTGTATGAGTTGTCTGCTAAATAGTGCCAGAAGAGGTTTTAATGAGGCATTTCTCTTCTGGCAGATTGGAATGTCCTTTTGACACAGCCGTCCAGTTGGCAGCTTATAATATGCAAGGTGAGTAGGTGTGTGGGGGGGAAGGATGAAGTTGCCTGAACAGCTTTGTGTATATATATACTCTTCTTTCCTCTCTTAGTCTGTCCTTCTGGTATGCAGTGAACAGGTTCTGTGCAAATATTAGCAATCCAGTGTGAAACAGCTGTTCTCGAGTAATTTTGATGATTGTGTGCATAGGAAGTTACTGATTCCTTAGAAAACAGAACAAGGAGGTTCCGAACATAAACAGCTTTGTCCTCAATTTGTTTTCTAATGCACTTTTGTGCTAACCGTATTAATGAGTTGCCTTTGACTTCTGATTCCGGCTGGGAACTCCCTAATCCATGGTTTCCCTGACAGCTGCGGTGTGTCCTTTACCTGCTTGTGTAGGGTGTGCATCATTGATCTTTGTGGCTGGCGTTACTTGAGGATGTGATCTTAACAAACGTGAAGCTTGCTGTAGTTTCAGAGAAACCCACAAAAGAGGGGAGGCTTGATGTTCCAGTTATATCTGGGTTATATCCTTTTTGGAGAATATAGCAATGTGGCCTCATTCAACCCAGTTTGAGTCTACAAAAACATCCCAGAATCTGTTGTGAAGCTGTAGTACAGAAAAGGGAATTTGGCACATCTCCATGTGTTTGTGCAGCACAAATTCTCTGTGCAGCATTCATCTTGTAAAGCAGCGTACTGTTGCACTTGGTGAGCAGGAGTTAGGTAACAGGGCCAGGTCACTGGAATTCTTCCTCTTACGGATATTTTCCAAAACATGTTTTGCCTTTAAGGGGAGGAGCTACTAATAGCCCTGATCACGTGTAGGTATAGAGAGCTGGTGTTAAGCTGTAAAGAAACCTGTCTTTTTCCCCTGTTCTTTTGAATGGAAGAAAAACAGTTAGAATACAATCTATAGTTAAAAATATTAGCATCGTTAGAGCTTAAAGATATGGGTTCAGTGTGTAACTTTTTGGAAAATCTAAGCAATCTAATTGGGCCATATACACATTTCTTTTTGTGCTGGTCTTTTCTTTCCTCCCTCTGCAATGAGGCCTGCAGCAGGGCTTTCATCTTGCTGTCTGACAGCTGTGTACTTTTATTTAAATCAGCTGGAACCCAAGCTGGCTTTGACAGCATTCCTTTCAACAGAGGCAGGCGTTTTAGTGGGAGTAAATTATTATAGAACTACAGACTTCCTCTGTCAGCATTTAAAAAAAATAATCAAAAAGGAAAGAAGAGAGAAGGAGGGGAGCAAAAAGGCTATTAATATACCCACTGTGTTCAGAAATCCAAGACACATCATTGTACTGTGTGTAGTTTGTGCACCTGTGGAATACTGTATACGTTTGACTTTTCCGTGTCTTCTCAAATACGTTCCTTTCTTTCTTCTTCCTGTATAACATCCGTAGTTTCTTTTTGCAGACAGAATAATTATTGGCATTTATTGGAAGATCAAGTTCCAAGTTAGAATTACTTACGAATTTTTCGATAGAAGTTGAACATCAAGAAGCCACTTGAAATCAGTGGGAGGAGCAAATACGTAGTGACTCTGGAAATCAGGGCTTCCTTCTAAAAGTTTTTTAACTGAATGTCAGCATTTTAGGCATACATCAATCTTTCCAGCAGGACTCGTTAGCATCTGTGGAAAAAGAGGGCTGCACTTTGACATAGCATGCCCACTGACTAGTATGTTCCAGTGTGCACTTTAACTAGCATCATTTCTTGCCCCTGCTGAGCATGCAGCACTGCACTAGATGAGCCATTTGGTATTGACATTGCGGTCCTTGAGAAAGGGAAAGAGAAAAACCACACCTATATGATGACATTCTGATACAGAGTAACTTTAGCAAGGCAGATTTATAGTCATAAAACGGAAAATTAATTTTTAGAGCATGACAGATAATTCACGGAAAGCTAAAAACTGTTTTTGCATTTTACAAATTGGAATATATTTTAATAACTTAATACAGAATTCCATTGTAACTTGAGTCAGCTGTTGGCTCAGTGGAGGCATCAATGACAAAAAGGTTGAAAATTTTCTACAAGAAGAATAGTTTCAGGGACATTGATAACTTCAACTTATAAGAAGTTTTTATACTGGTTTATCAACAACACATTGTAAAATTAATGCAAAACTTTTGTGTAGACAGTAAAATAATTTTTCTGTGTGTGTCCCTAACTTCCTTGTCAAAAAAGGTGACACTGCAATTATATGGAGGACTGAGAAGAGGAGAGGAAGCACAGAAAGAAGCATAGTATCTAAACTAGAAAAGGATACAACAGTTCTTATTCATATTTTCTATCTTTACGGTGAACACTGATAATGCTGTTCTGTTACAGCTGAACTTGGAGACTACGATCCTGCTGAGCATGTCCCTGAGCTGGTGTCTGAGTTCAGATTTGTGCCTACTCAGACTGAGGAGATGGAGCTGGCCATCTTCGAGAAGTGGAAGGAATGCAGGTACAAGTTTTTCCAGTGCACGCCATCCGAGTGTTTGCACTCATTTTTCTATGAAGTGAACATATTAAGAAGATACTGCTGATGCGTGTTTCTTGTTCTTATAGAAAAATGTAATCCTAATGTGTTTTTGTCATATTTTGTAAAAGGATGTAATATGAAAAATGAAGCTTTCCAGAGGTCTGAGTAAAACAATGGAGTTGCAGAATCTTGAAATGCAACAATTTTTGCTGCAATTATTTCAAGCTTAGAACTTTCAAAAATGGCCTTTGTGTTAGTGAAGGTGAAGGAGAGTCAGCAGTGCTTAGGTTTTTCACAACCTCTCATGCTTTCTTCTCCTCTTTCCTCATATGCCAGTTTTTTCTTTCTGTGCTTCTTCAGGCATCAACCTAACGGCAAAAAATGTATTTCAGGGGGCAAACACCAGCACAGGCTGAAACTAACTACTTAAACAAAGCTAAGTGGCTGGAAATGTATGGTGTAGACATGCACATAGTCAAGGTATGTTTAACCACAGCATGGTGACCTTTTGAAATGATAATGTTAGCTTTGTCCAGCATTTAAACACAGGTTTTGCTCTGAGGGGGAAAAATGGAGCGCAATACTCATCTAAAGTATGTAACAAGTGATGTGACTTTCTATCAACATTCCGCCTTATATTGTGCTTTTCTAGAAGATAGAAATCCAAGGATATTTGCTCTGTATGAAATGTGCACTTGGCGTGGCATTCTGTTGTTTGTGTTTTTTCACTGAGAGCTAAGTGCAAATCTTAGTAATTAAATTAAAAGTGGGAGAGTCCAGTCAGTTACCTCTTGAAAAACTGCAAGTAAAAGTAGATCTTCTGTGGAGAAGGATTGCACAAAGGCAATCCTCGTTACAAAGACAAATCAAGAAAATTGGGTTTTCCACTTTATTTTGTCTTATTGAAGGGATGCCATTTAGAAAAATCCGTTGCATAAGATCATTGAATGCAGAAACACTTAGGACATCCTTGTTGCACTAAATAACCAGATACATGTTTAACTGTAACGCTGGGCAAATAAGCTATGTTAATCACTGGAGAATGTGGATATGTAGTCAAACTCTGAAATGAGCATGATTTTTATTTTGTGGCACTTAGGCAAGAGACGGCAATGATTACAGCCTGGGACTAACCCCTACGGGAGTTCTTGTCTTTGAAGGAGACACAAAGATTGGTTTGTTTTTCTGGTAAGCTTTCCAATTGTGCATTGAGATACAATTTATATCTTCACTCTTCCATCTTTTTTGCACTACCCAATTTTTATTTTTTCTTTTTAACATGAGAGAAGTGGGAATACTGGGTACCTGCAAAAATGTTCTGAGGCCTGTGAAGCATTTTTATAGTATCCAAAAACAATTTTTTTGTATCATGTACAGAGAATGAGCAGGCAGATGGTGAGTGGAATTTCATCATACGAATACTTACTTTAACTTAGTCCAGTCCTATAAATTTTGCAAAGAAACACTCACTTTGTGGCAAAAATACTATTTGTGTGTCTTGTCAACTCAGTACAGAAGTCCTTCCATCGTTGTCTAGGTATTTTTTTTGCTGGTTGGGTAGGAAAGTGGTTACATTTATGTCATACCATATGGTCTGCATTCAGAATTTTCTGAAACAGAACCAGCATTGGGAATGATCTGTGATATACTCTACAGGCTGTTTGTTTTTTTTTTAATAATGCATTAAAAAGGTTTGATCAGCCTTTGTGTCCTTATGAGTTCAGTTTTGTGTGCTTGTGGAAGACAAGGCATGCAGAGGTATTTGGGGGAAGTTTGATTTCCACTCAATTATTATTATAATTCTGATAGATCAAACTGTTTGGAAGTTGCTTTTTACTTTAAAGTTTCTTTTGAAGTGTTAAATTTGAAAGTAATGTATTGCCATCCATGGTATAAGGAAGCTCTGCTGCCTGAACTTAAACCACCCACAAAAGAGAAAACAGGGAGGGAGGTAGAAGGACTTGGACCATGACGTCTAACCTAGCTCTCACTGAGCTGCTATTGAGAGAGCTGAACATAACCTGTTTTTTCTGTTCATCCTGCAGGCCAAAGATAACAAGACTTGACTTCAAGAAGAACAAACTCACTCTTGTTGTTGTTGAAGATGATGAACAGGTAGATAACAATCTGTTTAGTTACATCTTAGTCTTGATTATATGGTACTAGTTTATATACTCCTGATCTGTAAGTTTTGAGAATTAACACAGATGCCTTCCGAGATTTTTGGCTGTGACTTTTTGTGGGGAACAAAGGGAGTTAAATGTGAAATAAAAAAGCTAAATCACTTTTTTTCTCACCCTGTTTTTAAAAGAGGAATACCTCATATTAAACTACTGAAGATCAGATAATTTGGAAACCATCTAATGATTTTGGTGCATTGTGCAAGAAAGTTTTTCAAAAGGCCAGGTAGCACTTCCAGTGGATTGAATTATTTGGACAGATGCCAGAGTTGTTCCCATGGGAAGAAATTGCTCAGAGCTGAGAAGATAAAAATGTGAGCATTGTTAATTCGAAGAGATCAGATTTGGAAGTGAAACCAAGTTAGCCTCATAGACTTTGCCCTTTCTATAACAATAATAATAATAATGTCTCTAATTTGTAGTTAGTCAAGATTTGCTTTGTGAAATTTATGGGTGCTGGCCATTGCCAGCTTAAGACATTGGAGCAGTTGTTCATTAAATCTTCCAAAAAGGTTAATTTTTCTGCCTTGAATATTTCTCTTTTACCACAAATTTTAGTATCCATTAAAAAAAGTATTTTGCTTGGCCTGCGTTTAATTGTGTCTTTGATTTGTTAAAGCCTCTTACAAATCATTAGCATACTTTGTGTGTTTTAAGGGGAAGGAGCAGGAGCATACTTTTGTCTTTAGACTGGATCACCCCAAGGCTTGCAAACACTTATGGAAATGTGCAGTGGAACATCACGCCTTCTTCCGGCTCCGAGGTCCTGTCCAAAAAAGCTCAAGCAGATCAGGCTTCATTCGGCTGGGCTCCCGGTTCCGGTACAGGTCTGTTGGGTCCATTAGTTTTCACTCCGAACTCGGTGGGTAGTGTGAGGCCAGTAAGAATTATGAGATAACTGCAACTAGCAATCACCCTGGTATCGCATACTACAGGGAAAAAAAAAACAAAAAAAACCCACCTAACCCTTTTCTTACAGAGTCCTGAGGAAAACAATGTACTGAAAATGCTTATGGAATATAATCCTTGAGGAAAGAAGACTTGCCTGGGAGTTAGAATATCTAAATGTTATCATTTTAGCTTTGTTACTGTCTTTTCCTGTGAACTTTGGCAAGCTACCTTAAGTTTTATTTTATATTAGAATTTTCAGCCTCTGTCTGTCTGTGTATCACCGAGAAATGAGCAAAGGAAAATGTGCTCTCAGTAACTTAATGTTTAAGAACTCTTTTCTTCAGGTTTTTGTTCTTCAGCTTTGCGTTGGACGAAGGGTAGGATGTTATAAAATTCCTTTTTTTGTGACTTTCTGAAGTGTTAAGTTTGGGACTTTTTTAATAGAACTGAGGTCTGATTATTAAAGTATGAATTTAAGTTAGAAATGTAATGTTTTTGTGAACAGTGTCTCTTTTCCATCATAAAAAGGGATTTAACATGTTGTTTTTTACTTGGTACTATTAGTGGGAAAACAGAATACCAAACCACCAAGACCAACAAAGCCAGGAGATCAGCATCCTTTGAAAGGAGGCCCAGCAAAAGATACTCAAGACGGACACTACAAATGAAAAGTAAGCTAGTGACATTTCTTTTTGAGATGTACAGTCCACTGTGATGACCTCCTCTAAAGATGATCATATCTTTAAAAGGTTCTGTATAGGCATTTTTCTGTAGTTTCTCTTGAATTTTCAAAATTAGGTTTCTTTTTACTTATTCAGGAGGTAATGTCTATTTGTCAGAAAAAGTTTGTGTCCGAAGCACGACGTGCTGCCTGGCAGCATGTGCTACTCACCTTGTCTCTTATTCCCCCATCTTGCAAAGTGACCTCCAGGCAGATCTTTGCTTAAATCCACATCTTTGGTTTGCTTTTGTGATTATTTATTTTTATAATTTAAAACTTTATTTTTCACACATTATACATGGGATGCATGCAACACTTGGTCTTTAGTTGCCTACTTTTAGTCAGTGCTTGACTATGTTAATAATATACTGTAATATTTAACTGACAAGTTAATTACAAATTTTTTAATTAACACTTTATGTATACTTTTGCAGCACATGTTGCTAAACTTGAGGAAACGAGGTAAGATGCATTCTAAATCTTTCTCTTTGATGTTTGTCAGCTATACTTGAGTGCATGTCTGCAGGTAGTTATAAGATTAGTTGAATGTAAACAGCATTAACCTCTTAACTGTAGTTTTGCTGTGGATTTTCTGTTTGTTTGCTTTAAACAAATCCTACTATTTGAAGCAGTGCTGCTGTATTGCTGTCACACTGAAGATTTTGCTTACTAGAAGGCAACATTATTTGTTTATGACTAGCTATGATTATAAGCTGCTAATAACTTGCAGATTATAAACTGTAGTTCCCTGTGCTGCCATGTAAAAAAATAAGCTGAAAACATGAGGTTCTTGCTGAGATCTGCCTATTCTGGCAATATGATTGAGATATGTGTTTGAAGTGTTTTTATCTTTATATTCTGTACTGTACTTACATTTATTTGTACATTCTTTGAGAATGTTCTTACATATTGATAGTTATGAATTAGTCATAACTAGCACTGAGAAGCCTTTAGATGCTTCATTTCTATGCCTGGAGTCTTTCTGAATGTGGAAGTTTGTACTATAGTTGCAATATGAAATGAAACCAGATCATTGGGTTTTACGATGCTCCCTCTGGGAAGAAAGGACACCAGGCTAAAAGAATTCCCTGGTAGTGGAGGAACCAAGTTTTGCTTTCAGTCCAGGCTACTTCTTACATGAGAGAGGTGGAAGCTTAGGAAAGGTGAGGCCAATGCTGCAGTTGCTTTACTGGAGGTCTCTTCGACTTCGGGACTTTACAGGCAAGTCCCCTCCTTTGCTGGCTTTCCTTTTCATGACACTGGAAAGTTTTCTTTCATGCTGGTTATCATTAGAGTGCTTGAATATACTCTGCACGAAACATGTGACGGCCTGATTAATTAGTGCTCTCGTCATGCTGTTGTTGTTATGCCCTCCCATGAGTTTCATGCTGCTTAGGTCATTGTGAGAGTGGGAGGAGAAACTCCATATGCAGTTTTGCTTCTGATAAGAGCAGCCTTCTGATCTCCACATAGGTGTGGCATTGTTATGTTGGTCTCCAGAGCAATCAATGCCATTACTGAAACTCTACGCTCCAGTGTTGCTAATTGAAGTGCATCATGAAAGATGTATGTTGTTCTACTCTTTGGCATTACCTCAGCACTGGGAAATGTGCTGCCCAGCAGGCATTCTTAAATATTTCGGCTCTCTTCTGTGGTAACTTCCACGTTCTCTCAGTATAGAAGGTGCGAAGTTGGGAAGCAGGCAAGGAACAGCTTAGACAGAGATCTGTTTAAATTGTCAGTTTGCCAGGTTGGTTTGCTCTTGTCCAGATCATCAATCAAAAGAATAATTAGTGGTAAGATCCTGGAACCATTAGAGAAAAAAAAAAAAAAAAATCAGGAAAAAAAATGCCTTAAATCTTTTCTTAAACACTTAGCTTTGCATAAGATTTACAACACGTAATTATTATACAGGATGTTCCTACTTTTAAATCTCTCAAAAACATGAACATTTGAATATGTAGAATAACAAAAATAAAATTGTTGATGCTGTGCTGAACTTTTGTGCATAAAACTTTGAATAGCTGCTTTTAAGACCAAAGTAGTAATTCAGTCTATTAGAGCCTGTATACAGAAGAAGCTCATGATTTTTTTTTCTGCCAAACTGTGGTATGGAATTTAAACCAGAGGCATGTTAGTTATGGAGCAGACAGAACATTCACAGCATGTAAGTGAGGTTTTGTGTTTTATTGAGCGTTTAACTAAAAATCATACAATTTTTGCTTTTAAAGTGCCCTGCCTTACTGCTTAATCAGAAGGGCTGAACTGAGTCAGGAAAGGAAGAGGAAATAACAAAACAAAGATGATTTACAGATGAAACAAAAACAGCAAAACAAACCAACATGGTACCCTTACTCTTCTAAAATGAGGCAGCTGACCCAGAACATAAGTTTTCATACTTTCCATTGAGAATGTTTAAGTAATGTTGGAAGGTCTTCATTAAATCTTGTTTCTTTTTGAAAGTTCTTACAGTTTTGCCAGACTTCAAGAATTAGTTGATCTGATTCTGATGTAAATTCTTTTTTATCTTTCAGTTTTGCAAACAATGCTGTTATTACTCAGACCAATGGATCACAAGTAAGGCCTATCTCTTTCATCCTTTTAAAGGCAGTTTTCATGCAGTTCAGCAGATCTGAGGATGTCATTATTTCCTTCTCTGGCCAGGTGTATCAAAAGTTACATGCAGTTAACCAAACTGCAAGCGAAGAAGTAGCTACTTATTTAAAGCAAGATAGCTGGTTAACTTACCTAGAGTGAAGAGGATATACCATATCTCTGTGCTATATAAATTATTCTACTTATGAATGCAGGTTTTCATAGGCACAAAAGTACTTCTCTGTACAAGATTTTAGTATCTAAAGCACATTAATTCCACATGCTAAGTAATACAGAAGATCTGGAATAATCCATCAGCACCAGTGTTCATTCCTAGTTACAGTACCTCCTTAGCATAGAAGGCCTTGTTTCCCTGAAAACAGTAAGGTAACTCATTCTGAGTACCAAAAAGTAGGACTTGAAGTTTGGAAAGATTCTGTCATGCTTTCTGGAGCATTTCAGTCACTGTGGGGTCACAGATTGGTGGGAATTGGAAATT
>JAOWBP010050736.1:0-18085 GCA_028571105.1 Tragopan temminckii | reverse complement strand
AGGGGGGTTGGAGATTTATGATCCTTGTGGTCCCTTCCAACCCTGGCCATTCTGTGATTCTGTGATTCTGTGATTCCCAGTGAGAATGGTTATAAAAGAGGGAAAGGGGCAAGATAGGAGATGGTATCTACTCTTAGCCCTGGTTTCATTTGGGAGGAGAGTCTCAGCACCTCCTTTACAAAGATCCTGAACATTTAGTGCTTGCTGATTTGGTTTGTTGCTCCTACCCAAATTCCTGCTGTGGGGTTTTCTCAGCTCCTCAGTGCTCATCATCAGTGGTGGATGAATGGATCCATCCTGTCCATTCGTGGGGTCCCCCGGGACCTGGAGCAGACCTGCTCCACAAGGGGATGGGTTGCTGGTGATGATGGGCTGTGGTCTTCACCATCAAGGAGGAAATGGAGAAAGTGGAGGAAAGCAGGCAATGAGAAGGCAGCCAAGGAGGAGATAATGGATGTGAGTCAGCAGATAAGGGTAAATATCTCCATACCAAGGCCAGCTGGATGTTCCATAACCAACCTCAGCTAATATTGGGTGTCTGTGAGCTCTGCCAACCTGCTGTCCTGAACCCAACATGACTGATGGGCAGCCCACATGTTTTACCTTCAAGGTGTTGGGCGGTGGCCCCCAGCACAGCTCTTCTGCATAGACTTGGTCAGTGTCCTCAACCCCATGAGCTCCCCATGGTGATGCTTAGGAGGGGACTGTGGGCAGGGGAGAGGGCAGAAAGGGATCTGTCTCCATGGGGCTGAGTATGGCACTGCTCATGCATGGAAAAGCAGGAATCTCCTGGCTTTCTTCTGATGTGCCCGAGAGTGACTTCAATGGGAAGTGCTGCTTTGGTTCCTCTTTCCTGGCTGTAACAAGTGACAGTGCTGTCTTCTCTCTGGTGGATGTATGGGGAAAGGAGACCAGTATCAGGCCAAGCAGGAGGAAAGCGAGCCTGCCGTGCTTCTTGGCTACTGCTCTGCCCTTGGGGTGAATGTGGGAAACTCTCAGTTTCCACTGGAAACTCTGGGGTAATTATAACCTGGCTGTAGGTTGTGAGAAACAAATGGGCTTTACAAGTCACCGTGCTGGGCAGCGAGATTCACGGTGCGTGACTTCCTTGGGAGAAAAGCAGGGCAGTTCCTGCTCCACACCAACCCCCAGATTTCAGCATGGGTTTTGGATGCACCAGAGAAAGGGCCCTCACCGTCAGAAAGAGGCAGTTTTTTGCTTTGTTCAGAAATCTTTTTGCAGCAAAGAATGGCAGAATATCTCGATTTGGAAGGGATAGTCGAACACAACACCTGGCTCTGTACTAAAATTCAGTTTTTGTTCAGGATGTATTCACAACAGATCCAGTTATCCCCCAAATGGTTACCTTTCCAGCCCTTGTTTCATCATCTGAAGCTGCAGGTGCAGTAATTTCAGCTGGTTCCGAAATAGCCCTCCGGAAGACACGCGCTTCGGCTCCGAAAATCCACAAAGCTACAAAAATCCCCCCCGACACCGAGCTGCTCTCGGTTTTGTATTCTGGCAATGTGGAGTTTCACTGCAAAGAGCTGCCCCAAATGCTTCGGTGACCGCTACAGCCCCTCTTCTTTCTGCAGCTCTTTGTTGTGCGCTGTTGGTGGTTTGGGCTCAAATTGTCCATATTTAGTCAAATCGGAGCAACGGCTTCACTTAGAGAGACACCAGTGAGATAAGCACGTGTTGTCGCTTGCATGGCACTGGGCAATCATTGTGAAAAGACCTTTTCTCCAAGTCTTCTCCCACCCAGTTTCCAATGGGTGTGCCAAGTAGGAGGTGATTTTGGTGCCCATCGTTGGCTGGTGCAGGGAAGGGGACACATGCTGGCACAACGACCAACCCAACGAGGCATTGCTCTACCATTTCCAACTGGGAATTTTGCATCCAGCCAATTTGCATCCCCTCATCCTTCAACACCCACCGCCCTGATGGCAAACCAAGCCTTGGGGCTGAGCTGGACTTCAACCTGTGCCAGGAATGAGCACGCTGCACGGCTCTTATCAGGATCTCAGCTATTTGGAGCTGTGTTTGACTGCCCGAGATGCAGCTCTGAGATGGGGGAAAGCAAACACCGTGACACAGCCGGATGGCTCTGCAATGCCGTGCATGAGATCTCACTTTAAATCCCTCCTGAATACCGCAGGGGCTGCTGTGAGCCACGCTGGGGGTGCCCCTGCTTCAATCAGAATTTCCTTCCATGCTTTCCCTTCTGGCATTACTGTAATTATCTCGCAGCAGCAGTGACAGGGTGAAACTCAGTGTGCTGAATTTGGTCCCCAGTTTCATTTACATCACGCAGAGAGGGTTGAGTGGATTCTCAGGTGTCTAGCATCAGGGTTGGGCACGTGATTCCCCCTCACCTTTGGAGGGGTCACTCTTTTTGCTATTACTTGTAGCGATCTAGCATTTTTGATTTTCAGCAGCTCCCAGTGTAGCCATGAGCTCATGAGGCAGGTGCAGACATGTGAGGAAGCACCTGCAAGCCCTCAACGCAGGAAGTCGAGAGCATCCTCTGGCCCCATGTGCATCAGCCCTGCACGTGTTGTCCCTACAGGCTCTCTCATGGGGTCTGCATGGATCCCCACTCGGTGGATTTCTGTGGCAGCAGCTCACCCTGTCCCTGGGGTACCCTCAGAGATGATAACAATGGTGGAGTGTCCCAGCAGGAACTATGAGAAGCAATATCCATGAGGATAAGCAATAAAGAGCGAGAAAACTGGGTCAGAGATGAATCCAGACCTCAGGGCTTTGCAATACAGCTGGAAATCTCACAAGGCCAGGCCGCATCTCATGAGATTTCTGACACTTCCCACTTCTGGCTGAGCCTGAAATACCACAAGAACAACGCTGCGTCATCACTCTCAGCGCTGCCCGTGCTTCCCACACTCCCGCATGGATCATCCCAGCATCCCTCCAACACTGCTCTGGGTACCACCAGCAGTCCCATGCAGCAGCCCTGCCCACCACCCATTCCCATCCTTTAAGACCCAAGCGTCAAGCAGGAAGATATTTTTGGCCAAGAAATCAAATGACTCATCCGTGGATCTGAAGAACTATTTTGGGAGGGGAGGAAGGCTCAGCCCTATGCCAGCAGCTCGCTGGGCACCGCGAGCATCCATCCCCATGAGTGGCTGCAGGGGGGATGTTGCACTGCCCCAAGCCCCCCAGTGACAGCCCCTAATAGCCAGGGTGGTTGTGCAATCACTGCACACATTTCAGCTCCGTCCTTACCCTTTCCGCCCCCTGGCTGGGTTTGTTATACAGAGGAAGCTTGTTAGGAGCCTTGACAAACAGACAGGAAACCAAGTTTGCTGCATGTACACATTGTCTGCCTGGGGCTAATTTGGAACAGAAAAAAAAAAAAAACTCATTTATTTCTTTTATTTATAAGTCCTGAGCCTTTTGCTTTGAAGGCAGACACACACTCTTGTTTTGCTAGGAAGTGCACAGGGCAAGGGGAAGAGTGTCCGTCTGAAAATTGGTGCTGCTGTGAGGTTGGGACAGGCTTGGACATCCCGTGGGACATTATGGGATGCCATCTATTAGCACCAACACAGCCCAGTAAGGTGGTACCGCAATGGTTGGATGGCTCTGGGTGAAGAGTTTGGCTTGGATGCCCCATGGAACATTATGGGATGCCAAAGAATCATACAATCGTAGAAACATTTGTGTTGGAAGGAACTTTTGAAGGCCACCTAGTCCAACTCCCTGCAATGAACAGGGACATCTACAGCTAGATTAGGTTGCTCAGAGCCTGGTCCAGCTATTTGAACATTATGGGATGCCATCTATTAGGACAGCCCAGCAACAAGGCACTGCAGTGGTGCTGACACCAAGGCTCAGAAGAGTTTGGAAGTGGAGATCCCGACAAGAACCTCATAGGGTCGCGGTGGTGTGAAGGTGATGCTGGGCACAAACAGACAGCATCTGCCTGATGCTGTGTGGCCATGGAGGGCTGTGGGATGGAAAGTGGCATCTCCAGGCCACGGCCACTGTAGCAAGTCAGTGCCTGGGGACATCACCACTCGGTTACAAAGTCACCGAGGTCCCCACTGGTGTCAGTTCCCTGGGGGCTCTGGTGAGATGTGAAGGAAAGCGAGAGACCCCTTTGGAACTGTTTTTTGAATGATATTTTCCATGTACTGGTGGGTATTTCCAGAGCAAGGTAGTGTGATACGGGCGGACAGATATTAGTCACCGCAACAGACTTTTAAAAAGTGAAAACGCGAAGTCGAAAGCTACCGAACCTGCGGCAACTTCCCAAATCCCACCCGAAAAGGAGCAAAACTCACCTAAAAGGGAGCAAAAAAAAAAGTAGTACAAGCTCCAGTTGCTATTTTTTTGTTGTTGTCACTCCTGTTTTTGGAGAAATGTCGTGCTCTGTTCTGAGAAAGGGGAAGCATTGGGGCCATTGGCTCTATGGGGCTGTGCATCCGCTGGCCCCTTCCCCACGACCCCCCAGGAGAGCAAAAAGGGGTGAGTCCTGGGGTGATGCAGAGGGCAATGCTGAGGTCTTTGTAATGGAACCTGGGAGGTGCTACAGGATGGGACATACGGGTGATGCCCTTAGGGCTTACGTGGATGGATTTGGGTATGAGGCTCCTCCATTGCTGCCCTACACGCTCATGTCTTGCTGATGCACTTGGCCTCAGCTGCACCCAAGGGCACCCACCGGCCGCACCGGCTCTTTTCTTTATTTAACCCTCCCCGAGTGCAGGATCGAGGAGCCACTTCCACATTTCCCCCCACAATGGCCACGGCCAAAAAGCCCTGGAGCCGTTTCGCTCCCGCTGCCCGGCCACCTCGCTGCAGATGCTCAAACCACAGCGCCTTCACCCAGATGGACACGGCTAAAAATACCGTGTGGCTACCGAGGGTCTTGCAGCTGGGGCTGAGGGGTGGGCTAAAAATAGGGCGAGTTTCAGAAGATCACCCAACGTGGGATGAAACTTGGTCTGCGTGAGCTGAGTGTGGCTAGGGACTGAGCGCTGCTCACGGAGGAGGAATAGAGGAGCGTGATGGAGCTCGTGCTGGGTTTATTGTGGTGGGTATTTATGGTGATGGGTTTATTGGGGCATCTTCACTACATCCCTGCACCAGTGGTGTTCGCTATGTGGGACTCATGCATGTATCACAGGTTGGATATTAAGAAATATTCCTTCTCCAACGGAGTGGTCAGGCATTGGAACAGCCCAGGGAGGTGGTGGAGTCACTGTCCCTGGAGCTGTTTGAGAACGGTGGGGATGTGACACTGAGGGACATGACCAGAGGTCATGGTGGGATAGGTTGGGGTTAG
Source organism: Tragopan temminckii (assembly GCA_028571105.1). Lineage (NCBI taxonomy): Eukaryota > Metazoa > Chordata > Aves > Galliformes > Phasianidae > Tragopan > Tragopan temminckii. The sequence goes on along the minus strand of JAOWBP010050736.1, from coordinate 12,774 downwards.
GCTTGGTGTTCATAAACATCTCCAACCTGAATGATTCTGTAATCCTGTGATTTAGTGGTGCTTTACCACTACCTCCTTGCTCCACCAGTGTTTGCTATGTGAGGCTCATGCATGGATTTCACAGGTTCATAGCGTGGCTTGGGTTGGAAGGGACCTGAAAGACCATCTGCCACATCTCAAAGATCATCTAGGGTTTGCTATGTGGGGCTCACACATGGGTTTAGTAGGGCATTACCACTACCTCCCTACATCACTGGTGTTATTTCTGGGGGGCTCATGCATGTATTTAGTGGGGAATCCTCAAGATATTCAATTCTATGATTTTATGATCATTTCTACCTCCGTGCACCACTGATGTTTGCTATCTGGGGCTCACGGTCAGCACAAGGGGCTGCCTTATTGAGAACCAGTATTGTTAAATCTGTGCCATACTCACAAATTTCTCTTGGGGGGATGAAACTCCCTATAATTCCACGCAGCTGACAACACCCATGCCAACCATCCAGCCCAGAGGATGTTCCAGCTGGTAGTCACATGTGAGTTCAGCCATTTGGTGGTCATGGTTTGCTCCCCTCTGAGCCTGGGTTGAGCCCACGGGTCGCTGTGCCCCTGCCTTGCACAAGCCCTGCTGCTTCTTCCTCACACCGGGTGAAATCAGAGCTGTTATTTCACAGCGCAGCTTGTGATTTATGGCTGTAATCTCAACCACAAGTTGAGCTGGCAGTAGTTAGGGGAGCCACGAGGAATAAGTGAAGGGCTCGCTGTTTATTTCTGCATCCTCTATGCTCTTGAGGTTTTTATTTCTTCAAGGCGAGAGCATGGAAATATGGCTTTCTGCTGAGTAAACAGGGAGCAATTAAAAGGGAAAAGTGCCAAGGATTTGTGCTAAAGCAGCTCGTGTTGGGCAAATTTCTGAACTCTGAGACTTGAGGTCACCATGGGAAGCAGAGCAATGGATGGGACGCAGTGCGAGCAGCTCCTGGAGCAGATTTAGGGGTGGCTGTGTCCCTTTCTCCCCCCTCTGCTGCTCCATCATTTACTTTTATGGCTTTCAGCTGTGAATCTGTTGCAGTCCTTCTGGGAAGCGCAGCTTCGCACTGATCTTAATGGGTCCTTAAATCAAAGGCATCACTGAAGGGGTGCATTGGCCAAATGGTTCTGTGCTTCTCCTTCCAGAAGGGGATGGGCTGTGGGCGCACGGCACGTCTGAAACTCAGAAATGTGGAGAAACTCCGTGCAGGGCTGAAAATCCCAAACACCAGCAGCCAGCAAAGTAACAGCACTGTCATATTCATGATGATTATTACCATCCTTGCTTATTTTGATCTTTATTTAAGATTTGCACTTCTGATTTCCCCAGTTTTTCTTTGCCTAGAGGCTTCTTTTCAAGAAGCCAGCATCAAACATCATTGATACGGGAGCCTGAAGATGCCATAACCCCAAATTTTCCAACATGGGAGCAGGTAGAACCATTTACCCCATGATCCTCAATGTGCTCAGAAGAAACCCACCGTGTTCTGTCTGCCTCTTCTCATTTTATAGAAGAAAAGGCTATTTTCCAGGCTTGCTGTAGCCCATGGAGGAGGCAGAGAACATTAAGCCGGCTGAGGAAATGACCAAGCACTAACTCCCCTGCAAGGTATTCATTACATACAATCTCTGCAGTAACCCCACAGTTATTTTCCAAGACAAAAAGGCAGAAAAAAAAAAAAAGAAAGTTCTTTCTTGGCCTTTCTCATTTGCTAACCTACTTTGACATTTATTAGCAATTATTTATTTCCTTCCCCGTTGGCTGTTTGTGGTGTAATTTTTCAACAAAATAGGCATTACTCAATAAGAACCTCTGCAAAAAAGCAATTATGAAACGCGACGGAGCGTGTTGCAGGGACTGAAAGAGGGGTTGGGGGCCCCTTGTGACACAAGAGGTCTGTTCTGGGATTGATGGAGTCGAACAGGAGCAGGTTTGCTTCCTTCCAAAAGGGCACAGGGACTGTCCCTACTATTTGCATCCATTGCATGGCACAGAAGGAGACGGCGTATTTAGCAAAATGGCTTTTGGCACCTCCTGGGTGATAAGTTCGTTTGTCCCCATTGGGTTTGGTGACGAGGAAGGTTGGAAGAAAACAGGATTCGTATTCCTTAATAAAAACGCTCTGTGCAGGAGGGCTCCCATGAGTTCCCAGAAAGCCACAAGGTAGTGCAGAAACGAAAAAGCTTCCAGCCGAGCGCAGCAGGAGGGTTTCCCCATTTCACCCTTCTGCAGAGCAGAGCTGCTTGGCTCTGCAAAATCCCCCTGAGAGCCACTTTCCTGAGAAAGGGTTTATATGGCTCCTTGCACGCAACGAGCTGCATCCATAGGGGAAACAAAGCTCTGCATCGTGATAAAGGGGATTGCTAGGAAATAAAGGTGCATTTTGCAGCCCTGCATCACTGATGGGCGTGGTGTTGGGGGCAGAGCTGGGGGCAATGCTTGGGGTGACGCTGGGGGCAACGTTGGCCCCTCTCATCCTACCCCGTTGGGGAAAAACATGCAAAACCCATCCCAGAAGGGGTTGGGGGAAGGCAGAAAGCAGTGCGGGTGAGAGCGTGAGCTGCTCGAGGGCGGGGGACAGCCCGCGCCGTTCTGCTCCGCTGCAGCTCTCACCCAAAATTATCAGCCCTGCTGCTGTAGTTTTGCTGGGGAGGGTGACTTGATTTTCATTTTCCGAATCATTTCCTGGCCAGGACCCACACGAAGGCTGGGTTACTTAGCACCAAGAGCTGCAGAGCTGGGCTGGTTCTGCTGAGTGCTTTCACGCAGCGTTGGCTCTATCAGATCCAAAGAAGCTGGAGATGGAGCGTTGCACAGATTGCTCAGAAGTGTGAATTTGACACTGTGCGAAGCACTGTGGTCTGTGTGCATGCTGTGGGACTGGCACTGCTGCAGTAGCATGGCATCCATTATGCAACAAGAACCCCTCCAGGCTACGATGTGCTTGCTAAATCATCCATGCTCTCATAGGCAGCGTGCATCAGCCTCTGCTGGCACCAAATGCCCCCTGAGATGAGATGAAGCTCAGCCACAGAGCTGCAACTTTACGCAGCTAAAATACAAGAAGCTTATTCAGTGCATGGATTTCTTCGTGGCCAATGAGTTTTAGCAGTTGCTACTGAAGAAAAAATGATGTTTTTCTGCTTGTGCAAAATATTACCACATCGCTTGCAAAAGGAAAATGCAACTTTCAAGCAAGACAAGGCCATCCCTGAAATTAGGAGGGACAAATCCTGCTGGAAGAGGTGCATGAGGATCACTGGGGAAAGTACCTCACTAGAATTAACAGCTGGAGAGCAGCAACGGAAATATTCATGTGTATGATCCCCAGCCAGTAAAAGGCTCTACAGCATTAATTAGAGCTGATTGACTGAAAGCAGAGGCTGGCTGAGCTCTGCTCTGATCACAGGGCTGAGTCACGGAGAACCACGTGTTGCAAGGTTGGGGGAAAGAGATTGCTGGGCTGCAGGTGGGATTTTCCATGGTGCTGGGTGATGGAGCATTGCACAAATAGCATTTAGCGTGGACCTGTCTGCCTGCTCCTTGTGTGGGCACAGATTGCAGCCAATGGAGCTCAGTGAGGCAGTGGTTTGCTCACTCGTAGGCATCCAGGAATGTGGAGATGGATGGAGAAGCCACTGCAGTACCAAAAGGTGGAAGATGGGTTGACGGTTGGACTAGATGATCTCAGTGGTCTTTTCAACTTCAGCCACTCCATGACTCTATGAAAACAGAGAGGATGGAGACCCATGTCCGTTATCCCACTGAAGGCAGAGCCCTGCACACCTGGGCTCCATGTGAGGAGCCTGGCCTTGGGGTGCTCTGCACTTCAGAGAAAGTCTGAGGGCTGTGCAAACCACTTCCTCAAACTCATTGCTGCTCTGCCACCATTGGAAGCAATGAAGACTGCTGCAAAAAATAGACGTGTGCACCGGGTGGTACTGGAGGAAAACATGGGGGAGAGTGGAGAGGATGCCTGCCCTGCCCTGGGGGATGGCACTGTGGGTCCCTGCCCGTGACTATATCCTTCTTCATCCCCCAGGCACAGCCTGAGGTTGTCTTAACCGAGGGCACCTTTCCCCATTCCTGAGCTCTCCTTATGGAGCCACGTCCTTCCAATGCACTTGGGATAGTGAGATGGTCCCTTGGAGCAAAGCTGACCCCACGCACAAATGACCCAAAGGGCAGGCAGGTTGGGCTCAGACAGGTAAACACCTTTGGGTCAGGCAGAAAAAAGCTGCGGCAACTCTACCATGCCATCCATCTGTGCTTGCCTGGGGAAGGAGATGGCTGCACACGTTGGGGCTGCAAACGTGCATGGCATTGCCGCAGGGGAACAGAGAGCTCTCCGCATGTCAGAAGTCAAAGGAGCTCCCTAAGGGGATGGACTGAGAGGAAGATGGACTGAGAGGTGGAAAGCTGTAGGTGCATAGGAGTCGCTGTCCCGACTGTCCCCACAGCCCAGGCCTGCAGGAGTGCAGCGAGGCACCAGGTCATGCCAAGCCACATGATCTGCGGGGTCGGAGCAGCGACAACAACAGGAACAATCTGTGGGAGAGGAACTTAGGATGAGCCCAACTTCTCTAAAAGTATAAAAAGACCCCGGGGGCCGCAAAGGCGCCAACTGCACACCCTCCTCTGCCGCCGCTGCCACCACGCAGCCCCTGACGGTTGGAGCTGGCGTTGTCCTGGCGTTGTGCAATACAGTGGCTGTGCTCTTGGCATCAGCTCACTGCTCGCTTTCTCTGCCAGAAAAGGAAACACAACCGCACCGATGTGCCTCTGCAAGAGAGCAAACGGCTCTGCCCTGCGTGGGCTGCGTGCGGGGGGATGCTGGCACGGAAAGGGAGAGCGAGCAAACAGCACCTCAAATCCCATTAGAAAGCAGCAGAGGAGGAAACTGCGAGGAAATTGCAAGGAAATCTGCTTCCTGTAAGAGAGACTCACGCAGCTGAAAGCGGGAGTGGAGCCACTTAATTCAATCTGCTGACAACTCAGGCAGACTGTCAGCACCTTGCTGGCTGGCCAATTGCTCGCAGCAGGTTGCTCCTGCTGTGCATGCTCCTCTTTTGTAAAGAAATCCTCCCCCGACCCCAGGTAGTGCAGCGGGAAAGTGACAGCCTGAAAGGACCACAGCACTGTGCTTTGGAAATGGAGAAGTGCTGGTGCCCTGCTGCTTGGCATGCAGATTATTCACTCCATTGGCAGCAGGGATGTGGTGCTCAGAGCTCACCCTCAGCTTGGGGCATCCTTCCTCAAGCACAGAGCTGTACCCTTGGCCACTGAGACTCCAGGTCAGCAGCTCTGATAGGGACCGTGCAGCAGCCTGCAATTTAAGGATTTTAGCTTGACTTCACTCTGGAGAGTAAAATGTTTTGCTGATTGGAGAGAATGGAATAGCGAGGGAAAAAAAATTGATGGTAAAATCTGAGCACTGCTGCTCAAACCCCCGGGGGGGGGGTCATGGGAAGGAACCAGGAGCAGAGATTCCGGGAATTCTAATTTATAACCAATAGCAATGTGGGAGAAGCAGGCAGAGATGCTGCTTCTGACCTGAAAGTACTGCTTGGAGGTGAACATTTGCTATGGGGAAAGTGTTCAGGCTGCTCTCCTTCGCATGTCACCTCCTGATGCTGGGAGATGTCCCAGGGCTGAAAAGGAAAGTGAAAGCCCTCTGTCACGCCTGTTTCCCCTTAGCAATGCTTGTTCACCTGGAGAGCTTGCACAGAGCGATGGACTGGGAAGGTAACCTCATCTCCAGGCAGTGCAGGTATGGGGATACCCCCCTGCGCCCTCCCTGTGCTGCTGCATGGCCCTCCTGCTCCCCATACATGGGTCTGGCCCCATCCCAGCTGCCGGAGGTCTCCTGGGGACATGGGATTTGCCCAGAAGCACGAGAAGACATTCATACAGCTACTGGGAGGGGGGGTTGTGAAAGGCCAGCACATTTTTTTCCCTCTAACAAATGACCTTTGTCTTTCCTTTTATTTTCATTTTCAGGCTCTGGCCTTCCAGAGGTCAGGCAGTTTAAGAATCTTGGCAGGATGAAAAAAGCAGGATTCATCTTCCTAACTGCTTTATCTCTCTGGCCACCACGTCATCCCGCTTCGGCCAAGGTCAGTAATTTTCCTAAATCATCATATCCCAGAATGCCACAAGTCAGAGCCCGGAGGACACATGGAACTCATGCTGAAAGGCACAGCCTTTGCACGAACACCCATCGCGTCCTCGGCTTTGTCTCTCCACTTGAGAGTCTGTGCAGTTCTTGTTTTGCAGAAAAAGGAAGAATGATTCTGATGTAACAACAGGACTCTGGGAGCTGGAGATTTACGGGGGAGAAATAAGCAAGTAGCAAGCAGCTCTTGATAAAGTGGTGAGAAAGCACATGCAGTGAGCTGTCATTGCTTTGCCTCTTGAGTGTGGCTGATTGCATGGGGTCATGCCCACCTGGGGCAAGGAGCAGCCCTAAGCGCCCATCAGCTAGATGTGCTGCTCTTAATTAACCCTGATTAATTACCAGGTGGGATCACGTCCTCCCCTGTGCACTGAGAGCAACACAACCAACCTGCAGTTAAACATTGACGAGTTGCCTCCACAGTGGATTTCCAGGAATCTGTTGAGCTAAGGTCATCCTTTCGGATGTGCCATAGGGCTGATTTAAATGCTCACTGGGAAAGGTTCTTTTTCGGCCTTTTGTTGCCATTAATGGGTCAGCACGACATATTCCTGTTGTGCACATGGGCTGGTAGCTCCAGCTGGAGGGCCATGTGGCACCGAGTGTGCCATGTGAAGTGCTGCCCTGGGGGATTGCCTTCCCACTGATTCCTCTCCTTTAATTGCTCCTCGTGCTCGCAGTGTGAGCCATGGAAACAGCTCTTAATCCATCTCCTTAATACCTGTGCTTTATTCCTTCCCATTAGCGATTGGATCATCAGCTCTTTCAAAGTAGAAGTGGCACAGGTGCTTTGCCTTCATCTCTCTCACAGGTAAGCATGGAAGTCTGGGTCAAGAATATTGTATGTCCCCCATGCTTTCACACGACACCTCTGTCTCGGCAGAGCATTTTTCTGTTCATTTGTGGAGTTTCAGCCTGGGAGATTTTCCCCATGGTACTAATTTTTTTTCTTCTTGCAACCGAAGTGCATTTGAGAATTCATTTCTGAAACTTCCCTGCTGCTAATTTTACACCAGGGGGCCATCAGAAAGAACGCGAGAGAAATGAAATCTGTTATGTTGGTGGCTGCATCACCCTACAAGGGGTGATGGGCAAAGGGAAACCCAGGGACTGCTCTTCTGCTCACCAATTCCCAATCTCCTATCTCCGTACCAATAGGTTTGTGTGCTGAAGACCCAACCAGGGCCCAACGTGACATTATTCAACCCTCTTTCAGCAGCGGCACCTCTATTTTCTCACTTGGTAAGGGCTCTGCCTTCTAACCAAACACTTTGATGTGATTATGTCAGGGAAGGCATCTTAAACACAATCAGTATGAGGAAATACATAGGTGTGCTGGGAATAGACACGCTCCTGGGGAGCTTATTCATATTACAGGGCTGCCTTAGGCTAAGATTTGGGACTGGGTGAGGTGGGAGCTCAACTTTACCCTGTGGCAGATTGCTTCAAGCCACCCTTTTTTCCTCCTCCAGTAATTTGTTCCACATTCTGTCCAAGACTGGAATTTAAATACAGTGAGAACACATCTGTAAATTTTTCTGCTATTCATGAAGGTGCATGATAAGTACTGATGGGTGGATTTGGATGTATGCAGAGTTTGGGGATCTGATGGGACTGCACTGATCAGGGATCAAAGCTTCCTTGGGTTCATCTCGCTTGAAAAGGACAGGTAACTGCAGATACTGCCTCAGGTCAGAACAAAAGCCAGAAAGGATGCTCAGGGTCAGAGTAGGAAAGCGGTTTCCTTCATGGCTGGTTATTTATCTGTCTCATCAACTTCTTCTTGAGGGCAGGGTAGGACAGTTCTCTCACTGCCGAGCAAAGATTGGCATGGGCTATGTTGTGCCTGGAAAAACCATCTGAAGATCCAGACATCTTCAGTTCTGGAAGGGTTTGGGCTGGCATCTAGTGATGCTCTATGTCATAGAATCAGAATCGTTCAAGTTGGAAGGGACCTATAAAGGTCATCTAGTCCAACTCCGCTGCATTGAACATGGACATCTGCAGCTCGATCTGGGTGCTCAGACCCCGGTATCAGCCCACAGTGTGAATTTGCAGGTGATCCTGCCCCTCAGAGCTGGGATCAACCTGTGTCAACAAATACAATGGGGGGTGTGAGCCATGTTCAACCTTGGAATTGTTCCCAGAACCATTCCCATCACCAGTTGTGGTGCTTTCTTGAACCCCAATTAATTGGTTATCATCACCATAGGTACTCAAGGTGCCCAACAGCTCCTCCACTGTCACACTCTGTGTCTCAAGGCCTTCTGGGACTCCATTTTGAGCCAAGGCTGTGCCTACGTCACCTCCTGCCTGGTGAGCTTTTTCCCCTTTGCTGGCCCTGCGGTGTGCCAACGGAGCAGGTCATGGGACAGCCTGCCCCACAGCGCACCCACCGCATCTCCGTGCGGTCCATGTTTGACTCTGATTTATTTATTTATTTTTTTGGAGAGGCCAGATTTTGACCATAAAAGGGAAGAATGGAATGTTGGGCGACAGCCTCGATTGGCTGAGCACCTTCTCGTGATGGTTTCGGGGGAAATAACCAGGTTGGAGTCATTTTCCTCTCCCCCCGTCCCGAGCCAAGAATGAAAACAATGCGACCAAACCGTGTGGTTCACCATTGAAACCAAGGCAGGACTTTTTGTGTCTGTGCCTCCTACTGTTCTTGGTTCCACCTGCATGAAACCGAGCCCTCACTTCTGTGCGTGCGCGGCAGCTCTGTTTCCCATCCAACATCTCTGTGGCCACCACTGGTTGATGCTATCTTGGAGGTGAATGGGAGCGATTTGGTGGCCACGTTGGCCAGGAACCACAACTGCCTTCTGCCGACCTGACAGCCTTCTGTTGGAAGGGCCCAAGAACCTCCTTCTTATGGTTGTGTATCCTATATCCACAACCAAAACCTGGCAGAACAAAGTGCCTTTGTGCATGGACAACCCTCCCACCCAGCTGCGTTGCGGCTGCCCTCATTAGATCATTTCTGTGGCTAAAATAGGATTTAACTCTCGTGAGTCATTTGCCTAAAATGTGCCACCAGCACTGACTTACAACCTTTAATAAAAATGATAAAGAAGCTGAGAGGGTTTCCTGGAAACGTTGTCAGCCTTGAGTTGGGAGCAGATATTGGCAGCAAGCAAAGTTCTTTTAAGCTATAAAGGCATTTTCCTGTTTAATGATTACCCTGAGAAATCTCGAGGCTGAATCAGAGTGTTTGTGATCAGCTTCACCCTTCTGGGAAAGCCGCACCCAGAGAAATTCTCCTCTCATTGCCTTCACCCAGTGAGAACAAGCTGCTGGTGTGAGTAACACTGGCCCTGAAGCTAGAAGCTGCTCCCAGTTGTCACCAACTTCTTCCTGTTTGCCTTCCATTTGGGGCAGCTCCAGTGCCAGTCCTAGCGGGCTCTGAGCAAGCCCTGGTTAAGAAGAAATTCTTCTATTAGCTGCATTCCCAAGGCACAGCGTTTATCCTACAAAAACTATTCTTGGCCTTCTGCTTGCAGGAATCCCTTTTGCAAGGGAAACATTCCCAGTGCTGGTTGTTCCAGTGGTCACTGAAGCTTCTTTGGTACTCAGTGCAAATCTTCTATTGCTCCTCCACGTCAGCATTCTCCCTCTTTCTGGGGCAGCACTTTGCAGATAAGCTCCAGAGACCTTTCACCATCACTCACCTTTCCATCAGGCCACTTGCTCTCCTCTCACCCCATGGGTACCATTTCTCTCCCATGACAGCAGTGCTTTGCATCACTTCACCACCTGTTGCAATTCCTCTTGTTGGTGCTACCATAGCTATTTCTTCAGCAGCGACCGCAGCGATGAGCACTGAGACCTATCGCAGCATCACTGCTTGTCCCCACAAAACCAGAGGGGAACCAAAGCATCTTACTCATTGGTATTGGAGCAGTGTACTCCATCACCTCCCTCCTGCTCCTGGGCAGCGGTTTGGGAGAGGAGGAAGAGGTGGCTGTGCTCATTTTGGGGCAGAGAGCTTGTTCCTTGTGTCATTCTCCACCATTGTGGGTTATCTGCAATACTTGGGTTTGGGGTTTTGGATAGCCAAAGCCTGGAGGGAGCCTTTTTTCGCAAGATAAGGATGATGGTGGCACTGAGAGGGCTGTTATCTGTGTGGTTCAGGGTAACGCTGGTGATGAAGCAGCTCTGAAAGCTGCAGCAGGAGCACGGGTAGGGCCAACACAACCAAAAGTTTGTGTAGTGGTTTGCTGCTGGTTTTGCTACACAGACTCGAGTCATCGGGTCCTTGGGTCTGAGCTGTGCTGCTCTACAGTGTGCATGGCACTGACTGCTGGAAGCACAGCCTGCGTCCTCTGGGCATTGTGGATGTAGGCTTGTCCCCATAATATCCCATGGGTAGAGCTGTAGTGATGTCCCCACTGCGAACACAGAGGTGAGGAGCTGCATTTGGATCTCCCATTGCTCCTGCCTGGGGATCCCCAGGATGCTGTGAGCCCTGATCCTGCGCAGGGTGCAAATGGGAAATACTGAGTGGGAGAAAAGCAGGAGATTTATGGGTAACACAGACCTCTCACAAAGCATGGCACCCCACCTCAAAGGGCTGTTTTTCCCTGCTAGGGTGGGGACATTGCCCCAGGCACAGCAATAGAGCCCAGCAAGCAGCTGGGAGAAGCGCAACCAGAGCACTGGGAAAAAAATAATATAATAATAATTAAAACCCAAGAGCTGTAAGTAGGTGACAGCTCAGCTGGGCCCCGTTCCTTATTTGCATAGCCAGGCTCTATCTGTATGAGGTGCCTGGCTACCAGATGTTCCCACATTTGCATGTAGGGCGAAGGGAGGGGATGTGGCAGTCCCAGGGGCGTCACTGTTGGATGGAGATTGCCACCCAGTGGCTGTGCTCAGTGCCACCTTCAGCCCTGTGAGCACCCAAAAATACAGCATCACTGCCGCAGGCACGAATCTGCTGCTTTGCCTTCCATCTGCAATCCGGGTGCAGGGCTCAGAGCTACAGCTGTATTTTCGTACTGACATCACTATTAAAGAATTGTTCCTACTGCCTGCAGCACAACTATTTTTACCCCTACAAGTTCCTCAGCCTTATTTCCATTAATTAAGTGAGTCTCACCTTCATGTTAATACCTCCCCGTCAGCTGGTGGGGGTCCCTTTCAACTCAGCTGCTGTTAATGAAGCTAATTAGGAGCAGGGTGCTTTTGTTGCAGCATTGGCTGCTGCTTTAGTGGTTGTGTGCTTTGTAGGTGGTGTGTCCTGGGGTTGTGTTTGGTAAAGGGATGAGCTGCTTGGTTGTTCCTTTTTCCCTGTTGCTGGAGCTATTAGGGCAGCATTGTCCTATGGGTGTTACTTGTGAAGCATCTCTTGAAAATGCTCTGAGCCTGCCAGCAGGCTTTCTGTAAAGCTTCCTAGTGAGTAGGAATGACTCGGTTCTAAAGCTGAGGTAAGATGACAAGATGATCTCTTCAGGTGGAGTATTATTTTTTGCATGATATTTGGGAAGGCCCCAGTGCTCCACATGGGTTTGTTTCTTAGTGCTTGGTGTTCTGCTCTCACCCCCAGGGTAAACCCTGATGCCAGTCCTGGTGTGGCTCTGAGCAAGCCCTGGTGAAGAAGAAATCCCTCTATTAGCTGTGTTCCTAAGGCATAGGGAGCGTCCTACAAAACCTCAGCCTCCTGCTTGCAGGATCACCCAGTGCTATTGCAAGGGGAACGTTGCTGGTTGTTGCAACCTGGCTCTGGGGTTGCTTTTGCTTTGTGCAAATTGCTCTGTGCTCTGTAACATAGAATGGCCTGGGTTGAAAAGGGCCACAGTAATTACCTAGTTTCAATCCTCCCTGCTATGTGCAGGGCTGCCAACCACCAGACCAGGCTGCCCAGAGCCAGGATATGGCCCAATCCCTCCTTGCAGGACAGCATTCGTGGGAACTGCTCAGCCATGGCTGAACTTTCTCTTGCTGCAAAACTTCCCTCTGTGTCAGCATTTAGTTTACACTTTGCTCATCTGGGAGGGGAAAAAAAAAAAATAGAGAAAAAAAAAAAAAACAACTGTCTCCAAACCATTTCCTCTTTCTGTGAGAGGTAGTGCTGAACCAGAAGACAAACACAGCTCATTGCATTCAATGAGACTCTGCTCTAGCTCCTTTGGGCTGTGTTTTAGGGGGTAGAATTGGGATTTTTGCTCTGTGATAATTTGGGACTGCTCTAAGTGCTGTGAGCTGGAGCAGCAGTGCGGAAGGTGGGAAGCTGGGGTAAGGTGTGTGGAGTGCACAGAAAGGAGGTAGGTCCCAGTACTGCATCCATCCCTAGGGTGGATGAGCTGTGGGGGCAGCAGGCCAAGCTCTGCTGGCATGGCTGGGTGAACTGGGACCAAACTACGTTGCTGCGTGCAGCCATGGATCAACCTCAGCAGATGTTCTTACCTCACTCTGAGCCAAAGCAAAGGTGCAGAGCTGGGGGTGTTCTGCAAAGGGCTCTGTGGCAGCAATGACTACAACTTACCAGAAACTGCATGCTGACAGAAGCCAATTTCCCTTTTTCTGATGGGTTTTGCTTCAAAACCCCTCTCTTGGTACTCGCCTG
>JAOWBP010050735.1:0-18087 GCA_028571105.1 Tragopan temminckii | reverse complement strand
CCTAAGGATGTGAAAAGCAGGAGAATAGCACCTTCACACCTTCGGGTGTGATAAACCCAAAGAAAGATCTGAATAAAGACAGTACATGTTACTCCCTTGTGCCTTCGGAAAAAGCATATTTCAGTCCAGCCTTTTCAGAATACAGAATTCAGAGTTCTTGAAAAATAACATTTGATTACAACATCTTCTTTAATGGGCAGCTTATTAGTGTGCCAAAGACCTACCATGTTGGCAAGTGCTGATGAAGCTGCTTTATCTCTTTCAAGTGCAAGAAACTGTAAGAAATTGTAATAAATACCCTTTTATTCTTTTAAGCCTAGCAGACCTGAAAAATCATCAACCTTGTTTCTGTGCAACATTGTGCGCAGTGTATTTACATGGAGCAGTACCTTCTGTATTAATTGGAGGTACAAAACCAGAAAGTTGATAAGGATTTCCATTAGCCCGCGGATCCATTTTTCACCACTGTTTTTTGGGGTATAGTCTCTGTTACATATTCAATCATTAATACAGAAGAAAAAGCACTCATTCTTGGAAAATGCCTTTCATGACTGGGATCAGCAGCTTGGAGATCCTAATTGCAGCCTATTAGGAATAATGAGATTTGCATGGTAGAAGCCAGAGAATTACATGGATAAAGGAAAAAAATTCACAACATGAAAGGTTAATATAAACATATACTGCCTGAGAGTGCAAAGGACACATAAATTGGTGGCTCATTACTGCAGACTGACCCACGGGTAAGAATGTCACCCAGCTCGGAGGCTTTCCCAGGAAGTTTGGCTGCAAAAGTTACAAAAGATAAGGACATGCTTGTGGAAACCGCTAAACTAATGAGAGCTGAAAGTTGTTTGAAATATCCCGATGACCTCACAGATGGGATGCTTATTAAGGTATCTGCATCAGTCTCTTTTTTGTCTGACAGACTGTTGTAAAGCTCTGCCGAGGCGTAGCCAACAGTCCGTGAAGGTGTCTCCATGCTTTCTGACATACCAAGGGCATTTTTTTTTTTTTTTTTGAATGAACTCAAAATGAAAACCAACATGCATGTCCAATTTTTGTTTGTGGGCATATTTGTGGAATAGCACTGGCGAGGCAGTCAACTATGATTACTTCATCAACACGGGGTCTGCCCACTACCTACGTGCGTATCTGCTCGAGTGCGCTGGTCAGGAGCCAACTGCAAATTTAGGTCTTGAAAGTCTGAAGAAAAGCGCTTTATGTGTGAGGGTCCCATGAAGGCTCCGTAATGCAATTAAGCCACATTTTAACAAAAGGCTGGACATTTTGCTGGAGCATGACATGAGTAATTAAAATATCATTTAAAAAAAAAACAAAAACAAAAACAAATGAGTGTTCTTTTCCACTCTCAGATATTGTTTGGAAAAGATTGAGGGACACGAGTATGATTTTTGTTTGCTCCAGGATCTCCAGAGGGAAAATCATGGGCAACGCCATAAGCCAGCAACAATATATATCTACCCAAGATCCTATGCAAAGCTATCAGTGTAGCAGCTAACACGCTTATAACCAGAACAGTAGAAAAAATTATTTCCTTCTCTATTACAAAGAAATAAATAGGTTTTCTAGATGTTTTTCTTAGTTTGTTGTAGATGACTGTGTAAGCGTGGAAGTGTTGTAGGAGAATCTAGGCAAGGAAAAGATAGGAATACAGAGCACAGATTGATCTGTGGGTTTTGCTTACAGTGAAACAAAGCTAGAATGGCGTGAAATCATGGTTTGTCAACTGAAATGGTGACGAATGGTGGTAGGATGAAAAATGGGGTCTGTAATTCCAGCAACATCTGAAGATGAGAATGGAAAGATAAACATAAGAGGAAAAAGATTGCATAAGGTGTGCCTAAGGAAGAAGATTTCAGTGGCTTTCTCTCAGCAACACTTTTATTTGAATGCTTTTTTTAGGTCTCCCTAAGATATAACAGTTCTAGTGCTTTTGGCCAGATTGTGCTCAATACATCCTATGAGACAGAACTCTAGTGGATATCACAGCTCATTCCCCTTGGTTGTGATGGACTATGTGGCTGCTATGTCATCCTTGTATTAAGAATACGTGTAGAGCAGTGAGATGTGGCCTGCAATGAGGGATTCAGCAACAGCCCAAGCACTGCCAAATCCCACAAAAATGTTTGGCAACCTTTCTTTAGGGGCTTATATTCAGATTTAAGAGCCTAATTTCAGGTTCTAATGACACAAAATTGTACTGCTCTCTTTAGGAAAACAGTAAATGAAAACAAATTAGAGAACTGCTATCTACAGCACCAATTAGGTCTTTCTGCAGGCCCACAAGCCAAAAAACCCCCAAATACATGTTCTCTGACCTGGCAGTTTTCCTGCATACATTCAGAAAAGAGCCCAACAGCAAGCTACAGCAACAGAAGCACCATTTTGCTGAATTCCTTTGCTGACTCAGCCTGTCTTTCTCATCAGATCTGTTACCTTGCAGAAGTCCTATAAAAATCTACATTCTTTCATCTGGAGCAGATGGGATCCCACCCAGGTGATACATTGGATGCCCTTGTCCTCTCCCTTCTTCCTGCTACAGTATCTGTCCTGAATTAAAATCCTGAAGAAACCCAAGGATGATGATTAGAAAAAATCAGAGAATATTCCAATCTCAGCTCTGCTTGGTCTGAACCATTTGAAGATGGGTGAAGAAGGTTGGCAATGAATCTCAGGGAGACTCACTTCCAGAAAATACACTTAACTGTGGGGAAACTGTTATAGAAAACTTCTCTGGCTGATGTGATGTTCTTGAGACAGTGGGTCTGCTGGCCAGCAAAGATCCATGTGTTTGCAGAAGGTGCCTTACTCAGCACTCTCTCTGCAACTCTTCTCCCCGCTCTCCCAGCCAGCCCAGCAGCTATCCTGGGCTAGGAGTGGTGCTTCCATCCAAACATAATGAGCAACTTGTGGTAAACATTGCTTTTTCACATACTAGTATATTAATATCCAATAGATTTGTTCTCTTATGTACACTGAGAAGTAAGTGCATTTTGTGGAATATGTTATTCCTACAAACAAAGCTGTTTTATAAACAATTATCATGTACAAATACGTTGTGATATTGCCACGACATTTTCATTACACTGAAAAATTGGGCTAAAAATGCTTGAAAATCTGGTGTGCTGTGTCTTTTACAACCCCCATATAATTAGGAAGGAAAGAGCGAGTCCATGATTATTCTTGGAAGTTACTCAAAAGAGTGAGGAAAGGGCATAACTATTCACACTGGAAGTGTGTCATTTCCAAGCAGCCCTGGTTATTCTGCTGTACGACACAGTATACAGTGAGAGTAGATGTGTGCTGATGGTGCTGGGGGTTGCTCCAAGTATTCAAGTTCAGCAAAGGTTGTAATTCAGTCTTTATAATCCTGTGCTGGGTCTGAACTTCTGAACTCAGTATTGCCTTGGGTTTGTCTCCTGCCTGTATGCCCATCTGCAGCTGCGATACCATTACATTTCCATTTTCCCCAGTGAGCTGTCATGTGATTGTATTTTGAAATGAAATGGAAAGTGATTTATTGTGCTCAGTTATTTTCTCTTCTGTGGATGGATGCAAATCTAGGGCAATTTCCCATGCTCCTGCAACTAGACTTAACTTGGAAAAAAACTCAAATAATCTAGAATCAACAAATGAGAAAAACATTCCAGAACACTAGAAAAATAGGAGCATTTCTCTCTGCCTTCCTGTGTTGATACAGCAGGTTTTTGCTGAGGTTGCTAATGACTGTGAAATGTCTTAGCCATAAGTTCTCTGAACCCCTCGTCGTAATTACATTTCATAATGTTGTGCAACTGAATACACAAAAGACATTAAAATAACAGTCATGTAATACTGCTGAATTCTCGCTGTGAAGCTATTGTGAGTTCAAGATAACTGCTACAAAGAGCTGTTTCACAGAATTAAAGTAGCTGTGAAAAATGAATTCAGCAGGAATTGATGATAAAACTCATTGTGAATATTACTTGACTGATAATACAACAGAAATCCAGTCACTAGATAAGCTATCCAAACACTGAAATAGATGGGCTATACTGATGTTAAATGAGGCACGTATTAAGTATATGTCATTTAAATTACTAAATTTACAGTAATTGATGTTGTTCTAAGCTCTCATTTTATCCTCATACTCTCAAGGGATGAATTTCTGCCAATCTTAGCCACATACCCAAGCAATTTTTCTCCCACTGGGACTGTGTTATTTCATGATGTGAGTTTTTTTCATTGGAAGATCATCTTAGTTTTTTGCCTTGTTATTTTAGACTGTAAAATTTTAGGGTGTGTATCTCTATGTCATGTGTAGCCCATACCATCCTAGGGCCCTTATCTCTATTGAGGCTTTTAGTATTGTGGTACAAATCACAATAAATTCTCTTCAGAAGAAAAGAAACATCAGCAGCTGAGTTTTCAATTTGCCTCATTCATCTAAGGAGAGCTCAGCCCATTCTTAACGTGGCAAAGTTACTACGATGTGAGTGATGAGGAGAGTCCCTCCTCAACAGAGGATTGCATATGGTGTGGCCAAAATACTCAGACTGGGACCAGTTTCCTCCATAATGTTGACAGGCACAGTGCTCTCAGAGCCAGAGAGATATCCAGAGGCTCATGTGGGACTGATAAGAAAACAGTTCAAGTGTATGGCATTTCTGGAGAGTTTCAAGCCTGGGAGCTTGGGAAGTCCTCCCCATTGGCTCCTGTCAATCCTGACTGCTGATTTTTGCTTCAGTATTTTCTTTTTCCAGTCAAAACAGAGAAGGACAATAAAGTCTACAATATTAAACTCCTTTTCTGTTACTTGAGGAAATTCTAAGAAACAGGACAAATGGAAAAGGATGGTGATTTATTTGTGATTTTTCTGCGTAGCACTATCTGCAGTGGCCACTGTGTAACCCAGGGGCTGCTTAGGGGCCTGGGAAAGGGGCAAGATTTTGTGGAGACATCCAGCATTTTCTTGGAACGAAATGTAATTTGATAGGAAAGACAAGATCCTGCAAGCAGGATAAGGTGGCAGAAGCAGCAGTACTAGTCTCCAATTTGGCAGGCAGCAGTGATCTTTGTGTCTTGCTTGGCATCGGAAGCCCATGGTGGCAGCTCCCAATGATTAATTTTGAGGATAACAACCTCTTTCGCAGTGCTGTGACCTGTGGCAGTAAGGGTGATGGGTTCCCCTTCAGATTGAATCACAGCACGATGGCTGAGTTGTTTTCTTAACCCTAACAAGCTCTGTCATTAAAAGTTACCAAAGCTTTGCTTTTCCTCGCTCTGTCATTCCCCGTCAGCCTAGGCTGCGGGTTCTGCATCCTTTGAAGCCAGCCGAGCTGCCACTTGCCTTGCTGCCCCCCTTTGGCTATGTAATGGCAGAGGGCAGCTCTGCAGCTGAGCGTCCCGCAAGGCCAATGAACCATGGCTGGAGGAAAGGCCAGTGCTGAGGAAAGCCAGGAAGCTCTGCCTGTTGGATTACAAGAGACTACAACAAACACAGTAGTTCTGCAAGTCCTCTGCCAAGGAGAAAGTGGCCTGATTGTGCATCTGGTGCCATGCAGGTTGCTTAATGAAGGAAGTCTGGGAGTTCTTTGTGTTTAAGATTGTTGACATTACGTAACTGTACTAATGACCTGATGATTTTGGCTGGCAAAACAGTCTCATTATCTAGGATGCTGAGTTATTAGTTAGAAGCTCTTTATGGTATCACTTCAAAATTATAGAATGTATCGTTTCAGATTCATTCACTACCACTGTGCTTCCAATATGCTTCCTATGCTGGCCAGTGGCTGCAAGAAAACATGGGTTGATGTTCTCTATCCAGTGCACTCAGCTCCCTATGCCTTTTAAATATTTACAGTGTTCTTCATCCTTCACTCCTTTTGACTTCAGTTCTTTCCTCCTTCAGACATCCCTCAAGTAAGTAAAGTTCTTGAAGCAGCCATGACTCAAACGTGCTCCTGCTGACATGAACTAAATTGAAGTAAGCCAAAGACTGGAAACTTGTAAAAAATGTATTTCATTTTTAATGAATGAAAGCATTAGTAAGTTCCTGAGTTCTTCTGGTCTGTGCCCGATTACATGTGGTAAGCTCTTGCTCTTTTCCCAAGTTTGCAGTTGTGCATGATGATCTGCAAAGTAAGCCTGTTTACAGCTTTATTATTCAGTGAATTTCATTTGGATGGTTTATTGGTAATTAAAGTAATAAACACCTTGGAGTCAATAGTTCACCCAAATAACTTCAGTGAGAGAAAATAGTCTGAAGAAAGTCCAAGGAAAACACAAACAGCCACTGAAGACCCTTTTGCCTTTTATTTTATTCCTCCTCTTGGCTTATGTATTTATTCCCACATCCATCTAAGACCCAGATTTCTTACTAGCTGCATCACTGGTGCTGTTCCTTGTAAAAGCATCTCAAAGAATGAGGGCAGATGCAGTGGGAAGATGGGGAAGCAGTGCTGTCGTTTCCCTGAAATCCTATAGGGTTTGTCCCGCTCTGGTAGCTTGACTGCAGTTTCACATTCGGTGTGGACCTCTATACCAGTCCTCACTTTCCACAGCTCTTTCAGTACTATGTATTCCCACATTACTCCACTTCATAAACCATGGATATTTTGAATTTTTCCCCATAAAATGTCAGTATTTTTACAAGTCATGTCAATTAGGCATTAATCCCACAAATGTAACTCGTTAAATTAGAGTAGAAAGGTAAGACTGTTGATTCTTTCTTTCTCTTTCTAATTTCTGCTCCCATTGTACTATTTCTCAGCTCTTTACCTTTTTATCACTGGGTTAGTCCAGAATTTGGCACAAGTAGCACATTTCCATGGACTTTTAATATGTGGCAGTCTCTTTGCACAACTGCAGAACTGGCTGGTTGCCTGTGTGTTGGAGGGTGAGTGAGGATACTGGAACTCAACATTATTCCTTTTCTTTGAAAAGTGGCTGAAGACAAGGGGGCATGAGACCAGCAGATTTTTAACCACCTTCCTAATCTCTTAAGCTCAAAACTGTAGAAATAAAACAGAGCAACTCAAAATGTGATGGTTTGGGTTTTCATGAAAGTCATTTTCTGCTTGGATGGTTCTTCAAGGGTCACAGCCACCAATGTTGTTCTGGATTTCAGACTGGGATTAGTACCATAGACTCGGTCTTTATACCACACAAACCCACTTAGTTTCAGATGTATTTCATCTAAACTAATAAATTTCATATCTAGACAGGTCTGGATGAATACCAGGTAGGTTTCCTTTGCACTCAACTGAAAATTACTAGGGATTCCAGCTGTCCCCATCTCTCACAGCACGTTAAACAAGACAAAGAGATATTGGGCCGTGGCTAGCTGATGGTATTAACATTACTCTCTGGTGGCAGATTCCTTCTATAGGAGAATCAGGGAGCAATGAAAGCAATGAGAAGACCATATATTACTGATCTTTTAAATATATATATATATTTCCTCGGTTTAATTCCTTCCCCCCCCACCCTCCTTTATTTTTGTTTCAAGCACTTTTATTCTGGGAATTATGTCAGTTCATGTCTGATAAGAAATTCAAAATACTTTTCTCTAATCTTCTGAGGTGTATTTTTACTTCTTTGTTTGTTTTGTTTCCCCTCTTTTTATTAGTGTAATCTTCATGTAATGGCAGGACTGTACTCTCTTGATGACACCTGCCAGCAGTGACCCATGTTTAGGGGTTCTGCCTGTAAATGAGCTGATGTTGCACTTGTCACAAGACCTAACACGAGCCAGACAGAAATATTACAGATCCTATCTGTGTGCTATTTCTCTGAAACTTGGGCTGTGAAGAAAAACAAAATGTCTGTGATGGATTAATAAACACTGATGGTAGAAGCCGTCATACAGCCTGTGTAAGAGTGATAATTAGGGCAGGTAAATGTGCTGTCTGCAGAAGATTTTTTATACAATGAGGTTGTGTTTTCATTTACAAGGGCTTCACATTTACTTTGCGAAAAAAAAGTCTAACTTTCACAGAATATTCTGTAGTCTTCAATAATATTAATGATACAGTTTAAAAAGAAAAATGAAAACCTAAAGGACCCATACTTTTATGGGGAAAATAAAAAGTTGGTATGTAATGATTGAGATTAAAATATATCCCTCCACTTAGAAGACATCTGTTTCCTATCTGTATGCAGCGTATTTTGTTCTGTGCAGATGCCACATCAGGAGTTTTCTTAGCAGCTGTCACAATGTATTGAACAGAACTTCACATATCAGAATTTATTTTTGTCAGATTGTATTGTTTCCCCCCAATCCTGTAGCTGGAAAAAAATCTTAGAAGCTTAGAGACTTTTTTTTGGCAACCAAGATACGATTTTAAAGGGGTACATGGAACTGAAAGCATACCGAATGCCCATAATGGTTATTCACAGAGGCTATACTCCCTTGATGACTTGTCAATCATGGTCTGCAGACAGTATCACAGCACAGACAGCAGATGCTGTGGAATCATAACCTTTCAAACCTCTGTTCTCACTTACTGGTGGATTGCAACAGTAAAGCATATCAGGCCTGTGTGCTGGTTCCTTGAGTTGAAAACAGCAAATACAATAGTGTTCATATACAAATAAGGAAGCACATAGAGCATTAGAGTATTTATTACTGGACATACAGCTGACTCAATTTCAGTGTGAATAAAAGGTGGTCGCCATACAAAGGCCCACAAATATCAACTTAGAAATGAAATTGCAAGCTTAGAAGGCATTTGTAATTGTATTTGTAACAGCCCCTAGTGAATATAATTAGAGAAGATGAATTGTATTTAGGCATTCCTTAGAAGTGCTTGTCCAGTGGGTTTCTGAAAATTTCCAACATCCACAAGTAGCCTATTCTATCAGAACTCCAATAACAAGGTGTCAGTTATTTTTATTTCTTCTTTTCCAACACTCAAATTAAATCTTCTTTGCTTCAAATTAAGATATTTTCTTCTTATCTTTCTCTGAGTGGGGAGAAACATCAGAGTCCTCTCTCAAAGAACCTTCCTAGCACACCACTGGAAAATTATTCTTTAATTACCCTCCCAGACGTGCCTGCTTCTAGGATGAGCAACCCAATCTTTTCTTCTCAGTGCTTCAACATCTAGTCATCTAGACTCTCTCTGGTTTCTCGTCTTTTAAAATTAAACACAGTGTAGCATTTGAAGTCTCTTCTAGCAAAGAAAGCTATCATTATCTCTGATGAGATATGTACGATACTGCCATTAATACAGTTCAAATGAATTAGTACCGTTAAATTATTACTTCATATTTAGCTTACAATCAGCTTCATCTCCAGCCTCCTTTTTTGACACAATACTTAGTTGTGCATTTGATTTTTCTTTAGCAAGTACTGTACCATGCACTGTCATTATTGAATATAATTCTTGGTTTTAGATTTTACTCTTTCTGATTGCTCCAGTTAAGTTTGAATTCTCATTTCAGTCTCTAAAATGCTTTAAGAAAGCTTTTTATCTACTCTCTCTTCTGTCCTCTAAGTTCTCTGAAATACTGATTAGAACTGCACAGGAGAAGTCCTTACAGGAGCACGGAAATAGACAGACACCAAAATCTTGATATATGCTGTTTTAAAGCATTTTCTTTTCATCCACCTGGGCTCATTATACCAACTCGCTTGTGTGAATACTGTATAGAATGCTGTTAAAAACCATGTTGAATCAATAGGTATCAGTAACTAGTGCTTCCAATATACTCACTAAGTCAGAGACCAGTTCTTCAGATACCCATGCTGGTAGTCTCATTGATGTCTTCTAAATATCTGCAAACTGTTTGCCCAGTCGTTTGTTCAACAGCTCTTCCTGATATTGAGGTTAGTGCCACTGGTTTACTATTCGTGAAGTCCTTTCCAAAGACAGGCAAAATGCTTGATCTTCTCCCAGTGGAAAAGATGTTCTCACTGCCTTGCATCATCAATGGCACCACTCTTTGCCTTTGAAGTGTCAATGAAAAATGAAAAACTATAGTACTATCCTCACAATATTTGAACAAAATCTTTTTTTTTTTTTTTTTTTTTTTGAAAGGAAGGCTAGATTAAAAAATGTGGCTGGCTCTGATTTAGTACATTTTGGATGTGGGAGAAAAGGCTATGAGAAGACAGGCGTCTTTACACTAACAAGATTATTCCAATGTGTCTTAACTATTCAATGCCTTTATCTACCCAAGACATCTTGCTTTTTCTATATCAGATTAATTTCTTAAAGAACTTTCTTTGTTGGACCTGCTTCTAATGTATTTTAGAAATTCAGACAATATCAGAGAGATCTCTTTTGTCTGTGTGTTTATTGACTTCAAATCATTCCAGTGAATTTGTGACATATGATCTGTTTGCAGTGTCAGTACGCTGCCTTTATCCATGGGCTTACAGGCTGTGCTCTAGAACATTTCTGCTGTTAAGTCTGATGTAGATGTCAGGTTTGATTTTCTGAAGGTTCCTTGACTGGAGACATGCTGGTGGAGTGTCTTTTCACCCAAGATGGAGTTCCCCATCATTCTGCTTCTAGGACCTCTGGCTGAATCTGCTAACTTAGTTGCTGGTTAATGTTCAAAAAGAGGTGTGCAAGTGTTATGTTCATGGTTCAATTATTCAGGTTTTAGAAAACCCCTACCACAGAGAAAAGGGAAATAACAGAAGGGTGTTACAGTAAGGGGTAAGTATTATTCTCCAATTAACACCTTTCATTCACTGGAAGTGGATTACGAGAAGAAGCATGCCTTCCTAGTTCAGGGAGTTCCCTTGCTATTGTCTTAACTCTTCCAGTTTCTGAGGGCTGGTAGGAAAAATGTGTTGTGAACCCAAATTCCAGAATTTCCCATTGCGTTATTGCGTTATGGTTAAACCACAGAGCCAGCATAGCGTGACTGACTTGTTAAGCCCAAGATGTAGCGTGCCAGGAAGGTTGCCAGGTTTTTAGACTATGTCTTTGTTGTCTTTCAGGATACAGACTGCCAAGGTATGTGGTTTGGATGAGTACTTTTTATTCCAGTGTATCAACATAGCAGGCTGGTAGATCAAAACATTATTATTCAGTTCCGATGTGCATGGGATACTGGCAAAGAAAGTGGTTTCTTTATCACTTCAACAACCAGACATCAGAGTCTGTAATGTTTGCTTTTAATTCATTATAGGTTTAGGAACGCTGAAATGGTTGCAACTTTGTGCCTCAAAAAAGAGTTGTGGACAGAGGAAAAGGTTGTTCTTGTCATTTGTGATTGGACTTGAGAGGAAATGAGGATACCAACCACAGGTCTTCATGTGTAAAAAAATGCAGTTGTTACATAACTCGTGACTGTTCGTTCCTTGCTCACTGTTCTCTTGCTTCTAGGAATGAGGGCCATCTACCTATGCACCACAGGAAGCTCAGGGCTTCTTGTTTTCATACGGCTTCTTGTTACCTACCTTTGTCTTCCAGTTATGGCACTGTAACTAAGTGCTCTCGCATTTGCTATGCATCGCCAGTTCTGCCTTCTGTGGTACAATTATGTGGTTATCAGCAAAAGGAGCCTTCAGCCTTTGCAGGTTCTGAAATTAGAAGATGTGATGAATGACATTCAGTTCCAGCTCCCAGGGGAGATGTAGTCTCCCCTGTACAGAGTTAACAACACAGTTTGCTGTCAGACTACTAACCTCACAGGCAGGATCTTTTCTCAATGGAAGTTTAAGGCGCTAGCAGGTAGAAATGACTACACTGACAAGAAAGAAAAGTGCTTCTCAGTGCTTAGTTTGGTCCCATGAGTGAGACTATAAACTTACCAGTTCCCTGGCACAAATCAAGACAGCAGTTCATCAGTGTTTACCACTCAAAATATGTACGATGAGGAGAAGATCTAATGAACTCTAGTAATTTCTAGTCTGTCCCTTCCTTTAGGCAGGAAAGGGCAATCACAGAATGGCCTGGGTTGGAAGGGACATCAAGGATCATGAATCTCCAACCTCCCTGCCACAGGCAGGCAATGTCACGTCCATAACTGTACACACTTTCTTGTTACTATTTTTGACAGTTTTGATCAGTTTTTTTCAGTCACAATTTCTTTCAAATCTTTTGGAAGGTCTGTCTGCCTTTCTGCCAGGGTTGAGATTTGTATTTGATCAGGAAATAAAAAAGTATTTTTTGTGAACTTTGCTAAAGTAGTAAAGTAGTAAGTAACCAAAGGAATAATATGTTGAAGACTGAGAATAATTTCTGGTTGTAAGAGTTACAGAAAACAGGTAAAAAGAATGCACTCAGAGGCTGGAGGGGCAGCTAATGTGACTGCCCTCTAAAGCACCTGGGGCAGCTCACCTGGCCCCATGGAGGCTGGCTACTCCAAACTTCTTATTAGAACTGACAGAATCGATATCTGCCAGGCCAGGCCACAGGTGAGAATCAACAATCCTTGTGGCACTCACAGATACATTATCTTTTGATAATGAAATCTTCAATTAAAAGGAAAAGAACCTTTTTGGGTGAAGGAGGCCTGCTCATAAGAAAGCAGAGGAGGGTTTAAGCCTTGCAAGATTGATTCTGTTCCTGTCACAGTCACTGTTTCGAATGCAGTAGTCCAGAAGTCATCTACAAATTAACTGGCCTGAACGGATGTCAAGGTGTTAGTGAGAAATTACCAGCCCACAGGGGACTTTGTTAAGATGTGCTTCAGGGGAAACAAGGCACATGAAAAGACTTGCTGGAATGCACTACTTCATCAGTGACATGCAAGAAACACAGTTTATATTTGACAGATGGTCAGAAATGGGATAAGGTCCTCCAATAAACACTACTTGGGATGCTCTTTACTATCACAGGTGAAGGTTATTGTCAGTAATATTAGCATCATCATAGTTGTCCCTGTTCCTAGCATCGTTATTATCTGTGCTTCTGTAGATCAGAATTGCTTTGTGCTAACAGGGATACAGTACTGCTAGAACACGGTGTGACAACTACAACAACAGTGTTCCTTGACCAAAAGACATTTTCCTCGTCTATTAACATATAAAATGCATGAAAGAAATCACATGTCAATCTTTCCTCCACTCTTCTCTATTTTTCATTAAACCCTGACCTTAAGGATCACAAGAGTCTACAACTAAAATAAATAAATCCTCTGTTAGAATAGTAACCTAATCTTTATTTTTCTTTTTTAGTGGATAGTGGGGAACTTAATATGCACAGCCCAACTGGGTGTGTTTGGCTGTTCCTCAAACTGAAACAAGACTTGGAAGATTAAAGGGGAGCTTGGCTCAAGATCAGGTGAATCAGCACAGATACAATGCCAGCAAATGGCCTGCAGGATGGCCTTCTTTTCTGTAATTATAGAGGCTTTTTATGTCATACAGGCAAAGGAAGTAATCTACTTAATTTAATTCTAATTAAATATGTGATTTGAGGAAGTAGTGACACGTCTGTCTGTGCTTCAGCTTCTTTTGGTGAGAAAGTGAACTGCTCTCTGCAGCATCTGCTTTAGCATGATCGTAGCCTTCCCGTTAATGCTCATGCTCTTAAATGCCATTTATGTAAAAACTCTAATAGCAGGTTTTGGCTATGATACATGGTGTAAAACTTTATTCAAAGAAACAGAATACTTTCCCCCCACCTTTTTATACTGTGTGAGTTTATGTTACAACTTGAAGAAGTCTCTTGGGGCAAATTCCCATACTCACTATAATGAAGTGAAATGTAGTTATCACAGGAACAGGAACAGTGATGATTCTTAGGAAAATGAATTCCCATAGATGACAGCAGAAGTTGGGTTTGGCTCACAAGTGGCTGTGGTCTCTTTTAGCTGGGAAACAATGTCTTATTAGAAGGTGTACTTGATGGCAAACATTCAGTATTTTCTCATGAGACGGTAAAGGCCTGATCATAAGAGCCCTGCTCTTGATTTGAAAAGCTAAGGTCAGCCCAGAGCTGTACAGGAATGTGCTAATGGGAAGAAATGAAAAGGGGAGGATTGTGATAAGTGAAGGAAAAGGACTTATACTGTCAAATTGTCAAATATTGGTCAAACATGGAACAACAAAACTAATAAAATTCTCCCACTGTGCCTGTCTCATCTGGGGCTGATAAGTGATAAGCTGAACATGTGGGGGAGAAGTGGGCATTCATTAGAAAAAAAATGTTATCAGCGTTTTAGTACCACTGAGAATGTGCCTGTTTAACACGGCACTTTAGGCACTTCCCTGTCTTTTTATGCGTGCTATTTGAAAAAGGACTGG
The DNA here is from genome assembly GCA_028571105.1 of Tragopan temminckii. Classification (NCBI taxonomy): domain Eukaryota; kingdom Metazoa; phylum Chordata; class Aves; order Galliformes; family Phasianidae; genus Tragopan; species Tragopan temminckii. Next base: position 3,875 of record JAOWBP010050735.1, on the reverse strand, counting down.
GAATTTTTAAACCTTCCCCACTGCTGAAGAGGACGCTTCAGAGGAAATATGATGCTTACCATTACCTGGCACTGTTATTTCATTGTGCAACCTTAGGTTGTAATTGTGGAAGTTTTGCAGAAGGACTTGAAGTTCTGCCTGCTTAGGGATGTGAAAATATGCTATAAATTGGACTGCAGCTTTTTGATGAGGTTTAGAGCTGGGATTTGGGGGAGGAAGGAGCCTACAGCTTAGCCTGGGAACTTAAAACGAAGATAAAAGAGGAAGGGTGTTCTTACCTGTACCATTCAGGAAGGCTTTGGCAAGCGCAACCCTGGAAAGCTACCAAGGGAAAGTGATATTTCTGGGAGAAACTAATGGCTTACTCAGCTCCTGAAGACAGTGATCTGAATAACTTGGGCAGTAAGGGGCTTTTTTTTTGTCATCTGAAGGCTTTTTGCTGACTTCATGCCATCAGTTGGCAGGAGCAGAGCCTTCCTGAAGCTATTGGCAAGCTGGGAGAGCACATACTGCTGCCATGAGCCCCACCAGTGAGGTGCCTGCTGCCGTCCAGGGTCAGGACATGTTCTCATCACCTCCACTCCTGAATTCTGGGAGTGCTCCTGGGTGACAGCCCAGGCCTTGCAGCCCAATAAGTGTCAGACTGTGCAGAGCCTCTGCCTGGATATGGCACAGCCTTCCCTCACTTTTTTTCCATCTTTTTTTTAAACCCTCACCCTAAGAGTGCTCTAACTGAATCCCTCCTCTCTGCTTGTCTGATGATCAGGTACTCGTTGACCTACACCCTAGGTCTGTAAAGCATCCTACCTGTTGCTTTCAGCTGGTTTCAACCTACAACAGCATATATATTCAAACAAGTTTACATATGGGTTTTGGTGAGGTTCTTGTGATACATCTAATCTCCTGAAAACCTGATGTATGCTTGAAATCTTGTCTCCTCTCCCCATTCAGCTTAATCATATTACTCAGAAGCTGTTGGCTGCGTAGCCATGTCTCAGAGGTCATAAACCAGCACAGAAATAGGCAGACTGCCATTACTATTATCTGCTGGAGACGTTGAAGTGACAACCATGATAGTGTTCTCCGTAGATGAGTTGTCATACCCTTAACATTTATGTTTCTCCCAGTGGCATGATCCTTTGTGAGAAGAAGCATCTGATAACAAAAAAAGACCACTGTGGGAACCCAGCCTCTTCACAAAGACGAAGCATTTAACAAAACAACTGGTCTGACATAACTAGGTGTAGAAATAAGTTCTATTTAATTATTGAATTTGCCTGTGTGTGTATGTATACCTTGCACACATTACTGTTACAGTTTTCCTGTTGGGTTCATGCTCAGCTTCTGGTGCTGTTTCAGAAATTTTCCATCTTGTGCTAGGTCTTCCTTCTTCATTATGCATAATAAGCATTTATTGATGTCTGATGGCATCTAGATCAAACACCTAGTGAGATCAAGCTCAGAGAGCATGCTAAGAGAAGACATACACTCTGTAAAGTAACATACACCTTTCATGAACGTAAATGGATGTTTGTCAGTAATGAGGCGCTGCAATTAAATGAAATAAGCCTTGGCAATAGATCTGCCATATCTGCCTGTGCAATGCTCCCTCAGCAGCAACACTCCCATGGGAAATTAAATATATGGCCTGTGCAGTAGCCAACTTTATTATCTGGGTGTCTGCAGCGGAGGAACCGTCAGCCCTGCCTCTAGATCCAAGCCCATGTGGAAAGAGGGTTAGAGGCTTCTCTGAAATTTGGGTACAAGCCAGGGGTGAGGCGCTGCTGAGCACCTGCCCCAGGGAGTGGGCAACTGCAATGGACAAGGAAGTGGGGAAAGGCCCAGCTCTCCCCTTGAGTAGGCTTGCTCCTGTACGCTCTTCTTTCTACAGCAGACTGAAGCATTCTGAAGTAGAAGCAGTAGCAATAACAACAGCAGCATCAACAAGAGCACTGTCTTCCTGGGATGAAAATGTCACCATGCAGACTGCTCTTTACCCAGGAAACCACTCAATCTAAACCTTTCACCATCTTTATTCATCTTTCCTATTGCTGGGAAAGCCAGCTGAACCTGAGAAGAGCAAGAACACCCTGGTGATAACGTTCAGATGAAATCTTCTCCTTTTGGAAAAATAGGTGCTTTAGGGGACTCAGAGATTGCCAAGGCTTTTTTGGATTAATGGCCACTGTCATTCCACAAAAAGACTGTGGGAGTAAAAGAGAGGAACCTCTTTGCCTGTACACCTTTATCTAAAAGCACTCGTCAAGGACCACTTTCCACGGCCTCCTGGATTGTCTGCAGTCCATATCCTGGGTACTGCTCACCTACTTGATTCTTGTTGTCTTAATGTATTTTTTCTTAAATTAAGTGTTTACTAGGCTGAGGAAAAAAGGCTAGAAATGTGTGAACAACTGATTTCGTAATTATTTGTCTGGGCAGGAAAATAAGAAGACAATTATCTTTGCAGTGAATAAAATACATTGGTTGAGCACCTCTGACTTTCAGAGATAACCGAGTCAAATTCAGTCTCAGAGTTTCCTTTGGAAAACAAGTTTTCTAAAAAGGTTTCCCAGGTGCAGTCAGCATTCTCAGATCTTCTCCAAACTGTAAGGCTTGAGATGACGTTTTTTAAAAACAAGACATTAAAGACAAATCTCTCAGATCTAAAAATGAGGTAACACTTCTAGAATTTCTATTATACATTTTTGTGCTATTATATCTGATGGTTAGGGTGGCAATGTGGCGTTGTGCTCCAACGTAGTTTAGTTATGTCAGTTTTCCCGTGAGACTCAGCCAATTCAAAGTGAGCTCTGTGCAAATGTTAATGTCTCCAAGCTAGGTAAATCACACCAGAGCACAATCATCAATGCATTACCATCACTTTCATGTAAGTAGATATTTCAGAGACCTTTTTTCAGAACATTTCAAAAACAGAATTAGAAAAATGGAAATAGAAGTAGAAAATATCAAGAAGCAGAAGTGGGAAAATGAAGCTCCATGTTGAGATTGTGAGTTAGAACATAGGACAGGTGAAAAAGAATCATAAAAACAGTAAGGGAAATTAGGAGCTTTTCATCTGAAGTGAAACGAAAGATGACAGGACTACTTTGATTTTGGAAAGGAGATGTAATCAAGGTGAAGAACTAATAATACATAAAGCCATATGTAATTTAGAGATCAGTTCAGCATTTTTTTCCTGAAAGAATAATGACATGAAGATGCTTAAAAATATTCATTTGATCATTACGTGCACAGTGCAAACATACAGGAAATACTGGAATGCATTTTATTTTGGTAAAGAACTTTAATAAAATTAACAGAGAAAAGTAGTAAAATCCAAAATCAAACCAGATACTTACATATTGAAAACTACAAGGGCTGCTCTGAAAGTAATGCATCCTATGTTATGACATTGGCCCATGACATCAGAGGTGGATGTTGGTGGCATGGTGGCAGAGTTGAGCCTTCCCACCAACACTCCATTACATTTTGTTGTAATTACATTACATTAAAAAATGTGATTACATTTTGTTGCCTTGTGACAGATGGTAGCAGAGGGGCAGTCTGAACGAATGGCATCTGACATGGAAGTGCAGATAAAGTAAAGGTGTGTCACTGAATTCTTCCATGAGTGAAAAAATGGTACCCAGTGGCATTCATTGATGCTTGCTGAACACTGAGGTGGTGATAGTGCATTTCAACAGTGGTGACAGCAGCCGTGAATCATTTCCACTGGAGCATGATTTTTACAAGTGTGGCATGCAGGCTCTTATTGATTGCTGGAGAAAATGCACAGTTAATGGTAGAAAAAATAGTATTTTGTAGGAAGGGAAGGGAAGGGAAGGGAAGGGAAGGGAAGGGAAGGGAAGGGAAGG